>LUCH01005925.1:4584-37060 GCA_013368495.1 Paragonimus heterotremus | reverse complement strand
CCGCGTTAATAGAAGGCTCGGGAAACCTTGGGTGTACGAATCTCGGAACGAGCATCAAGAGAGATTCTTGCGCCATATCACTTCTGTAGTGACCAGCGATCGTGTGGCTTCTCCAAGGATCTCGGCTGCAACCGTGTTTTCCTGCTTGTCTGTTCTGTACCCATGATTCCGTGTACGCCTGCAATAGAAGGTCTGATATAAACTCAGTGCCACTTTCTTCAGTCGTGCGACTAATTGCACGCAGTGAACGCCTGCCCTCCTCTTAACGACTCATCTATTATTTCATTATTCAAGGTCGTTTAACCCGAACCCATTCGAGCGTTGTTTAACGTACTCGAAGGTTCCACGCACAATTTGCTTACTGCGCTTTTGAGCGCCGCCGAGTGGGCTGTAGCCCATCTCGTGCTTTTCTTCTTTTTCTTCTTGGTGGCTGCTGTTGGTCCTAGACTAGGCTAGAACTAACTACTTATCATATTTCCAAATATTGCTGGAAATATACGGTTTGTTTCCAAACCTAACTGCGTTCTCTAGTTCGATGTCTTTTGGGACTACGTTACGATTGCTCTTCAAGAAAGGCGTATTAAGTTGTTAGTGGACGAGGGTCTAGCGCATACCCACTTGTACACTACATTTCTTATCTGCATCTATTCGCCAACTCTGTGCTTACGTTCCTTATCGCCATCTTCGCGAAGACCATCCTTAACTCAAGATTATCCCTGGCCAATGTCCTCGTTCCGTGCCAACCCGAGAACGTTCAATAACAAGTCGGAGCCTTTCCTGGACTTACTTATCAAGAAGCTCATCAACTCATCAAGAAGCTTTTGTAGCACGATTCAAGGCATGATAGTTATAGTCCTGAGGTCACCAAGAGTATCACTCCCAAAGACAATAGATTCGTTGCTTTAGTTGTTAACCAAGACGTTATCGCACTAAATTCTGGAAACATCAGTTATTTCCAGACTAGACGTAGTAACACTTCGCACTTTTGGTGCGAATAGCTGTAGTGCTTTACAATAATTCCGGTTGATGCTAAAACTTCAGTTTGTAATGACGTTCACTTGATCACGTTGCTGTTACTGCCTGCTGTGAATACAGCTGTAATCGATGCACGATTGTTTAGTCAACCCGAATTGATATGTTATTCTTTAGTTTCCTGGTGTATCATTTGAGTGGAGTTTGCCTTTGATTGTTTTATGGGAAGTTGATTGTTGACAATCTTAGTCGTTACGACATGGATTAACTGCCAACAGTCGTCTGACGGCAGATCGATTTGCAGTCTCTGGCCCGTGCATTTCATTCAGTCCTGCTGAGTCATGAGCGTCGATGAGCTTCTTCATTCCGTTCTCAAGAAAAGATGCGATAATACAAAAAACAAGAGTTGCCGATAGGAATGCTTTCCACCAAGTCTACATTTAAAGACTGGTGACTGTGTAGACGGTCTACAATGCCGGTGAGATGACGCTGTTTATGTAGATGGGGCTTTTCGTTTTCAGCAACAAAGATAAGGTCAGAATCAATCCGGACTTTTAGCAACAACACATCTTGAATGTCCGGAACGGAAATGATCATTTAGCAGGTTTAGAACCGTTCAGTTTTAGACGATTTCGGTCGATGTAAATTGACTATCACTCGTAATCAATTACGTTTATGAAATTCTCATGTGCTTTACTACTGGCAGCTTTCGAGGAGAAGCATTGCACTCTAATTTCGATTTTGTTAAAACTGTGCTGCATGATAAAAACATAGCCAAAGTTCAAACCCCAGCCTTTACAAGGATACGCACAACTAATTAGCTTTAACATGTGAATAAAAACTGTTTGTCAAAAAGTTCTACAACATCATAGTTGATTGGTAAATAGATGTCGTGGCTGGACGACCTCGCTTGTATGCTTTATCTTAAATGCTGGATGTTTTTTTTCTCCTATGTCCAATTCATTGTTTATCAAATCTTGGAAACTCGCATTTGAATGAAGCCGTTCGTGAATGCAACAGATCGTTTTTTTTGTCGCACATGTCTTTCTGCCGTGTTCGTCGCGATGTGTTGGAATGTTAACTTGTGAACTTTTCTTGGCTTACAGTTTGTACGAGTCACTGTTACGCGGATTCCTCTACTTGCATACCTTCAACATTGCAGCATTCAGGGGGGGGTATTTTATGATCTCACAAAGAACAACATTGATAACATTGATAGTTAGAGCTCATACCAACCGTGAATTCCTCTTAACAAAGAAATGAAAACCATATCTGATGACGTCCGTATATAATCTGAATTGGCACCATACGAAAAAATTAAAAAAGCTCAGAAAAGGATGAAAAATGTTGTAACAAAATTGATGGTCCACAGTGGGACCCGTAGAACCATGATATTTTCAAAAGTTGTTCGCAGAGAACCGTTTATTTGGCTAAATTGTGTGAACAGTAGTAATTTGAAAATGCAGACTTAAAAAGTTGAACAACACACTTCAGTTAATGCCCTAATGTTGGGTGTGGTTTCATTTATAGTTCGTCAATCTTAGTGACTTAATTGATTTGTTTCATTAACTTTGCGCCGCTGTTTAAGTTTTCATTGGCTTCGTTGCAATGACAGTTTGACAGCTTGTGTTTGTATCCACCCAATCTGAGTTGATCGACAATCGTTGTTCATTCGGTTTCCGTTCTTTTGATATGAGACGTATTCGACACCTTCTTGCCATGTACCGGACACATTTACTGTTCCATTTGGACCTGTTTTTCTTAGTTAATATTTTGCATACCATTCCGTATAGAACGTCACTTTGGCAAAAGATCTCAATTCATCATTAGATGAATGCGTTCAGAATCCTTTTGCCTATCATGGATTATAACGAAAAACGTAATCGAATAGTGTATTCGTCGCTGCAGACCTGCAGTCGACGTTCTGTTTCGTCGTCCAGACACGAGTTTTTTTGATCTTCTGCGTTTGTGAATTTTTACTTCAAGCAAATGTGACCAAGAAACAATTTGAGGTCTAGTTTGCCGTGACTCATACGCTACACACATGTTATAACTGTGCGACAATCGGAATCTTTGACTAACCATCACCTTTTTGGGATCAACTGATAATTCCCGATCGGTTGTGTTGCTGAAGAGAGTTGTTTCAGCAAACACCACCTGGAGTCAATGACACAGCAACTGACCCTTCAGATAGCAGTGAACTGGGCCTCCTTGGAAAACCTTACTCGAATCCAACCACTTGCCTGGTGGAGCGGCGTGAGGTTTGCTAAGTCGGAGGATGCATTGACGCCTGCTTCTCATTACTTTTGGACGCAGGAAGCGTATTCTAAGTTCTGTCAGGCTTCCGAGTGCTGCTCATTAATAACGGCAGTACTATTTAGCACATTTGTTAACTTCGGTTATGTCAGTCCGATTGGGAAGTCCGAATCAAGAGGTTATCGATTGTAACTAACGGTATTGCCACTGTCTCCTCTGGAAGCGGTTCATCGACCATTGCATTCTTGGTTACGATCTTAGCTCAGCGATGTCGTGAGTGGTGATGTAGTCATGTTTAGTGCCCAGTCGGCAAAGTACAGGTCAAGCGAGTCGAACGTGGGCTTGACTCATTAGGGCAACGAATAATATTCAATTTCCGATCCGGATACACGGATGATGATTCTGTCTAACGAGTGATAAGTAGGTGGGACGTTAAGCCCATTCCACTTGAATGGGATCCGACCCGTAGCTAGACAGATTCAGTCATCTCGCCATTAAGGCAGACCTCGGGAAAGGTGCCAAGTTCACGGTGTTCAGTAAATAAAGCATATAACAACTAACCTCTCTGATAGCGCTTCTGAATAAAACTTTCGTGTAAAATTGAAGCACGTCCAGCAATAACGCTTGTTTTTAACTTGTCCACTATAACCGGATCGCTCCCAGACATGTGCACCAGGAGTAGACCGACCAATCGTCCGCATTCGTTGTGGCAGTACGCGTCGGTTAATGTTTTAAACCATTAATGCTAATTTTCAGTTCGGATGAGACTTCGAAGATTTGGACGTGTCATCCGAACAAAATGGCATACTTCAAACATCTTTTCAAATACATTTTTGTGACATGTGGTAGTTACAGATCGGCCAAGTTTCATGCTGATTGCTTAGGCGCTCTGGATGCATGCAGTCGGATAATGAAGGATTTGAATACCCTGAAGACTCACACGCTTACAATACTTCGTGTGCTGTGAATTCTATGTTCGCGCTGTGATCATTGATGAATGTGAACGGGGTATGTCAACGGCCGACTCATTTCGGATTTCTACTTTGGATCAAACGGCAAACACCACCAGAAACATTTACAACCGTCGATGATGGGGAGATTTACCATATGATCGGCATTTTGCTACCATTCGCAAACTCACTGGTTCAGCTAATCTGGAGGAGACTTTCGTACGCACAAAAACAGATAAAGCGGAGCACGTTATTCAAACAGCGTTTGTGCAGACATGAATTCGTGAATGACCTGTCGTACTATGGGTGACTCGAAGATGAGCAATCCCAAAGACAATTGGAACAAGAGGGATGCAGTGTCAATTACAAATTGAGTATTCGCTATTGAAAACAATCCACAGTCACTCCCCAGTAGGCGTTATTACAACGGAAGCTAAGACACAGACCACGGTCTAACTGCGTGCACAAACGTTCATGGAAAGGACGCCCACTCTCAGAGTTGAACCTTCAACCAGTGGGACTCTGGTACGATCGTCAGTGCTTGAGTGAACGAGTGGATCAAATGCGTTCCTCGTGCCTGGAGTTTAGTATAGTGACGGCTAAAGTTCGTTGTCAGATTCAGGACTCACATGAGGAAACAAAATTGCATGTTTGGGGCCATACAAGTGTGCAAATGGGTAACAGTGGAAACCAAATCGTTCAAGTGTTCAGAAGAAACACCTCCACACCCATCGTAGCTTCTGCGAATTCCATGTCGCAAACTAGACCACTTGACGAAATGCTGCTTTCATGTAGTTAGGAAAAATTTAGAAGTCCAGAAGGTACTGTATTTGAACGTGGAATTCTCTGTGTCAAGGAATCGATTGAAAAACTGGCGAATTTCATGTCATTTAGGAGGGTAGAATTGCAGTAAATGTTGGAAGTACCAACTAAATTACCTGGTAGGCATCGGGAAGTGTGTCACGGGATTTTTTTGGTAGACAGATATTTCAGTTATTTATTCATATGTTCCCTATGTCGACAACTACGACGCGTTATCCTCGATCATTTTTATCATTTATCGATGGTTAGTCAGGGACTGTGATCTGTGTACGCTGAACGGAAGCGGTTAGCATCGGACCTGGGAGAAGTATGAAGCAGTCCTCACTCATAAATCGCCACACCTTTACACATGCACCGAATGAATAACCACTCATTCAGTATGCGTGATGCCGTTTTCCGTTGTTACCTTCCGGTGTCCGTTAATTACTCAATCTTTGCCGAGTATTGTTTATTCGTTCAATCAGTACTTCATTCTTTTTGGGGCATGTGGTGTGGTGACCTTCAGAGATCACGATCGGGCAATTTAGCATCACTACTTAACTTTCGGAACAACTGGATGCTTCAGAGTTATGGTACTCTGACCGACTCTGAGGTTTTACACTAGAGTTTAAGCAGACACACAACAGTAACACGTTTCGAGTGCCATAAACGGTAAGCAAAGCAGCCAATATGGATTTGTTTCGGAAAAGAGGTATTTTTGTTGCAAGCCGACTTAAAATCCCGCACAAAGCTTTGCCAATCGTTCTGGAGAGACACTATCGGTAGTAGATATTCTTGCGGTAGATCTCTTTAACACGCCACTGACGGTGCGATCCATAGGGTCAGTTCATCAAATAACACCTCGTACATGGACCGAATCGCCATCACCTTGTATTTAGCAGTGTTTATGGGTAGTCAAATCGTTCACCTGTGAGTTCCCACACGCAGGTCCTTTCCTTAACCTTGCGTGGCGAAATCGTGACCCATCAACCGATCGATCGTTAAATTGGGGTGTTTGACTGACAGTACACCGAGTTCGTTGGAACTGTACTGAATCAAGCGAACTGTTGCCCAGGCGACTGAATGGTATTCAACGGATGTCAAGTAATCAGTTGGTGTCGAGCCCTCGTAAACGACAAACAAAATTGGTTTATTCACTCTTGGTGCGTGAGTGTCAATTGGTGCACATGTAGGAACGCGGCGAGTTCCCTCTTATCTGCCAGATCCGAAAGAGCCAAGCGATGCCAGTTGCCTCCGTCAGTTTTTTGTCCAACGGCACGCTTACGGTATTCAAGCTGTGCTGACTGATGAGGCAGAGTGGTTATGGGTACGGCGGGTCCAGACAAAAATCGATTATTTCAGATTGAATACCACGCACGCTCGATCGCAGCTGTTCGATTAATCGAGGGATGTCCCATATTCAGGAACTACCACACAGTCTATGAAAGCCGAGGATCTGATGCACTTTTGCAAAAAAGCAACCACTTGCGGGCGTTCTCCGTGTCATTTAGATGCCTGATCCGAGCTAGGTGATTAATATTAAATGTCTCTGCCCATTTTGCTTTGTCCAGGTGTGTGTAGTGTGTCGGTTGAACATCACTTATTCTCGTTCACTACATTTGCACTCGGATAAGTGTTTCAGTTAGCTGCTTTTAAAAGTATGCGCCAGACTCCAGTTTGGCTGTTACTGGAATTTGTCGGTGACGCATATCTTTATCACAATTGTTTTTTTAATACTTCGATCCATCTGCCTGTGCGGCGATCCTGTTGACCACGGTACCATGGATCTCATAATAGACAGTCGAATTATCAAAAAGGCTCAGCCGCGTATGTCTGTATGCAATGTCCAGGTTTGTCCACGGTTCCCATGGTGAAGCCCAACATGTACTGAACTCGACTCTGTTGATCGTGTTTCATTTAAGGTCCACTGCGTCACTCATCGTCCGTATGGATTCGAAAGATGGGCTTCCTGACAATAAATAAACAAGATCCTTGACTCACTCGCCGATTGCGTTTTATTTTGCACATACTGTCAAAAAGTTTTACAAAAAGATCACAATTCGAAACAAGAAATGAATGGCATGTAATTCCAACGGGGCATTAGGCCCAAGCTGTCTTTAATGAGCATATCGCTGCGATCCACCGCACTAACAACTTCATTAGACAATGTTCATATGACTGTTTACTCACATTCTAGGGCTTACACCGAGTCGGGGCTTCACTGAGCCAATAATCACATTTTACCTTCCTCACGTGACTGGAATAGAGTCATATTAACAGGCAACTCAGTGTGTTGTAGCCGTGTCTCGACGTCCAGCCAACTTTTAATAAACTTAAGTAAATTCTAGCAAGAAGTCTATAGGTCGAGCTGCAGTCATCGAGTGTGGAGGACATTGAAGATGGACTAGACAGTCGTGTGTGTGTACATCAAATGGCTTTAAAAGTGAAGTTAACGCATGACCTGTCGTTTCGCACATCAAAGAGGAAACACTGATGCAATATACATGCGATCAGTTGTCCACAGGGTTTAGTCAACGTGAGATGATAAACCCTCATGTGCGCATAAAATGTATCATTCTATCTTAAAGTAGACTTGGATAGCGGCTTCCCTTTGCGATGGGCATATGTGAATTGCATCCGAGAGGCCCGATGGTTTGTCTTCTTTACACAGAGCCTTCCATCACGGTGGCTTACAGTTAAGCTCGATTTGTCCTTCTAAAAGATTCGACCTTACATGACACCACCCCATGTAGGGCTCAATCCATTCGTGCTTCCCCGCATCTGTTCTTTAGGATGGATGCAAGGCAGACGCCTGACCAGATTCACCATTGGCATTACAATTTGCATGTGATTGCTAAAAATTTACTGTGCCCACACGGAGTATGATCAGAAGCAAAGAGATTCGATCTCTCTGTTTGCGTTAATTTTGAATCGATCACTTCCACGAGGTTTCAAGATGCGGGTTACCCGTAAACGCATGTAGTGAATCTTTCGTCGAACTTTAAGTCTTTCCTGTATGCCATGTGCTAGCGATTTGTTAAACTCAAAGCTCATAATCATTGCTAGGGGACAAATTTGAGGATGCTTTGATCTTGCTAAATGTAACTTGCGATCGTCTATAGCACAAGTCAATTTCTGTTGCAACGAGACTGGACCTTGACGCGGTGTGACGGCTTACGCATCTTGATGGCCTTTTGAGCTAAACTGGGCGGTGTGGCCACCACATCGATAAAGTTACTCATGCCAGGCAGGCCAATAGGTAGAGGTCTGATAAACCAGTCTCCAGGTTGGGGGTTGGAAGAAGGTTGACATCTTTTTCCGAAAAATGTACCAGTTCTGGTACACTGCCACCTACTCGCTGTCTTGCGGTATAGGCTTTTTAGCCAAAGGCTTTGGTTGAGAACCCTAATCGTTCTTCTGTCTAAGTCTGGGCGCCCTGGCAGTATCTCAGCCCATACACAACCATGAATAGACATAACATCAGTAATCCCATACTGCATCGGCCGTCTCGCAGTGTAAACTGGGTCGCAACGTTTACACTTAACGCAGGTTTTTAAACCTACCTACAATTTTCAGATGACCTGAGGATATTTCCGCCATTTAACCTGTAGTGTCGCAACACAGTTTTTATTCCAGCCAGAAATAAACTTGTGATTTTCGCGTTCTTCTCACTGGTGATCCCGACCTAACAGGTTGTTTTTTTTTGCATCTCCGTCCAGGTTGTTGGATGTAAAATTAATGGCTGACCGTATCATCTCCATGCGCCAGAGTTTGGTCCAGCTATTGGCCAAAGAAGGCTCACAACGTGATTGGTCTCATATTGTGAACCAAATCGGCATGTTCTGTTTCAGCGGTCTCACTCCTGAACAGGTATGTTTATGGGAACATTTTGCTGCAATTTACTAACTACTGTGGATCTTGTTAGTAGTGTTTGTGCGTGCAATACATTTGCTCATTTTCCGTGGTTTCTTCAGTTAACAGGCTTGTGCCTTAGCTTTTGTCAACATTCCAGAGATGATATATACCGGTTCGCTATTTTTGCGCTTAAATGAAGTTCTGGTTTGGAAATTCACTGTGAGTACTGTTGACCGTTGGTACGCTTACTTCAACCTATACCACTGAAACACTTGTGTTAGATGGGACTCGGATCTACAATATTCTCCGGAAAGTCTTGTCGTTGCCACATCACCACTTTAAACAATTGTTGTGATGTTCAGAAGTCGTTTGACCTCCCAATCACTTTTTGCGTGATCTGATTAAGCGGTCGCATATTTCGGAAGTTACCATTTGACTTCAGTAGGCTGAAAACCAGCTAGCCGACATAACATAGCAGGTCCGAACATCCTGTCAACTCATTACTAAATTTATAGTGCCATGAATAATTTTATAGTGCGTATGAAGTAACCACTCGGTTTATCAAAAAGGGTCACTTAGTTTAGGTACACTGGTAACTGTTTCTGAGAAACAAAGCCAACGCGTCAATCATTTGCGATAGCTTCGGTAAATTGTAGTAACCGGAGATTGAGAGCTACGCGATATACTTGAGTAGACAAGCTAGGTCGATAACGTGACTGATGATCAAGAGGCGTCTCTTGATTGCAAACAGGGGTTATGTAAGCGGTTGAGTGATGCTGTTTTTCTTTGGTAACACTGATATCCACATTTTGTTGTGCATATCCTTTCATTCTCTTGGTTTTATTCACGTATCTTTCTCAGCATAGACATTACATAGGGCGTGACCGAACTATGCCACCTAGGCGTTCAGACTACATGAGAGCAGACAATAACTGTCCTCTTCAACTCAGTGGACAACTCCATTGTCGAAACTTTTGGGCCCAATTGGTGAAGGCATATCTCAGTTTCATCTGCCACTTGTCCGGATGTCGAACAATGATTTGGCTACTATTCTATATTTGCGTACTGACTTAGGGTTCCGCAAAGAGGCCAACGAAACAAGCGATCTGATGGCATGTGAAGCATGTCCGAGCCAACGGAATCGATTACGATAAATCGAGTTAGACACAAACATGTACGGATTTCTCCGGGTTGTCTGACAGTCAAATCATCCATGTGACCTAATTGCCCATGCAAACCAGGTTTTGCAGAACAGAATGCACTCTCCATTTCTTTGATAGGAGTGGCGTTCGATCCCACTCCAGGGTGACCAATTTTTTGCAATTAAGCGCTCATTTACTATCTTATGTGAAGCTAATGAGGTATCGACCAACTTTCTAGCCTCATAAGCACAAGTCAGAATCACGATGATGACAAGGGTATAAGTTACTGTTATGTGAAGAAATTGGGGTTCGGTCACTCTTTTTTAAGTGGGCCAACGAAGAAATGTTTGAATTGAGAAAGGTGCAACCAACTTTGAACAGTGTTCCGCTTGAAACACTAACAGTTTGTTGATAGAAAGCGTAGGTTGTCTGTTTACTGGATCGCAGCACTACCGATTGAACTCAGTAAGGCGGTGACTGTTTGTCCTCTCTAGAAGAGAAGTCATCACAATCATAGACAGCACCATTCATCGGCGATTGTGGTTAAAGGCTTAGATGTGATGCATCGATCGTCAATAATAAATGCATGTTATTTGGTAGGAACAGTTGAACAAAAAAGTCTTCTGTTGATTTCCACCTAGTGATAAATGTGTTAATTATAAAGCGATTCATTTGTAAAAATGTGGGCTTCGGCCAGACTTGAATCGTGATTCACCAGCTGAACTACAAGGCCACACCAGGAGCCCGGGAATTTCACATTAGGATTCCATTACTCGATCACCCCATTGTGTATTCGGTGCCCAACAACTCATCCTGGCTAGGTACTGTCATGAAAGGGTTACTTCGAACAACCAGCACTCCACCAGCGCAGCTGGTTGCGGAAAACCTGTTACATCCCGAAATAAAAACCAATTATGGCACTAAACACTCAGTCTTACCTGGTTTAAATGGGTTTTGTTGTGGACATGCAGCACTAGTGGAAATCCCGTTGATCATGAAACTTCGTCTGTTTTGTTGATTGGATCGACTTTTCCTGTCGCTTGGTTATTTTAACGAGATACGCCCAAACCTGTTGTTCATATGCTCTTTATAGAAACTCTGACGCCGCGCCTGAGTGCTCTCCTGATTGGCTAGTTCGCTGACATGTTTGTTCGAGCGGCCGACACTGATTGACTGATCTCGTATCAACGAGTTCGTCCCATCCAATCTCTACACTACTGATTGTTGTGGCTGTATTACTAATGAGTAGTTCGGTAAATTTGTTAGTCATGAAGAAATCCACTTTTGTCGCTCTCATAATGTGATATTCAGTACCCATTCTGATGAGTTATATTGTTTCTAGCGGGAATTACATTTACAGTCAGTCACAATGGTTACTTAGTCATTATAAACTGTATTCGTAATGAAAGTGTTCCTTTTATATATCGTCATTGCTTCCTTCTCATCGCTTGTCTCATTAGGTCGATCGCTTGACGCAGGACTATTCAATCTATCTGACTCGTGACGGTCGGATCAGTATCGCCGGCTTGTCGTCGAGCAACGTGCACCATCTGGCACATGCCATGCACCAAGTGACCAAGTAATTCCCGGTCTAGTACCACGCCTTTATTAGGGCTCGTTCACACGTACTGAACACACGCACAATCACAGCGCCTGATTTGTTTTTAATCAAAACGCGCCTCTTGAAATAAAAAATCTTCTTCTGGCCATGCTTAATGATCTTGTCGTGTTTTTTTGCATGGGGGGGGGGTTTGATATATATTTATATTTAACATAAAGTGGCAAACATGCCAAAACATAGTTGGAAGAACAGGGTCCTTTTCGGTTATCCAGGCTGAAAAGGGGCGTTGGCTTGCGTGGAATAATCCACGGTCTTTGGTTAAAAATAAAGCTGACCTACAGGGCAGCAGAGCGAATCACGGAGTTCGCAGTCTGTTGGGAGCCAGTGACCAGTAGTGATTCGGTACATACACCCTTCGGATAGAGCTCATCTGTCTAGAATGTCCAATGCATCTTGCATGAGTTTGCAACAGAAGCAACACAGTAGTTCGAAGATACAACCACAAAGGCAGATCTGATGTAGTAGATCTGTCTAGCCAAAGAATGTAAAACCAACAGGGCTGTTGAGACGCTCTTCTTCTGTTACCCGAGGCCAGTGACCAAATTGGTTTGTACGCCCTTCGAATGGAGTCCAGTTATTCAAGATATTCGGCACATCTTCAGTACTCGTTGGAGCCGGTGATTTGTACTTCTTCCTTCGGAGTTATCCATGATTGGCGGAGGATGGAGACGTCAGTATGCCAGACGCACGGCGCGATGTGTTTTCGTTGGGGAATGTGAAATCCTTTTGTGGCGGGGTAACACACTGTGTCGCAGTACCGTCGTACAGCTTATGTGACGTTTTATAGAAAATCCGGTTTACAACCGTGAATCTACCACGCCCTGGTAGTACTATCGTTCATTGTCCGCGACTGTTTATTCCTCTAGAGAACTCCATTTGCTTCGCAGTTAGCCCTCACGTAAAAGACTGTCCCCCAAACCGCAACCTGTGGACATGCCCAGTAACGTTGAGTTAGCCCACCCGTTTACTTGGATGCTTGATATTTCACTTCATTTACTCTATCTAGATGTAACTCCTCCTAGTCACGAGTTCGAGTTCAAACTACCCTTAGTTTTAGTGTCCAGGTTCGAACAACCTATTTTGGAGGTCTACATGCGAGTCGGTATTCTACGTGGAAATAAAACCCTGTGATGTTCAGAATAAGCGCTTCAACTTTGAGGATAGTTTATAGGTAATGTGGTTCGAATGTGCATGTTACATGATAATGTGTTATAACATTTCCAACCAACAAAGTCTGAGTTGGAGATTTCACGATCCATCATTGTAGTGACATTACTGGATTATTGCTTACTGCATTCAGAGTATGTGAGTGTTCGAGTCCATAGGGTAATTCGGCTGTGCTCGTAAAGACAGTTCGTCGCTTTTTTCGAATGATGTTTTGTTCTCCAAATCCTAGCTGTTACACATTATTTATGTGAGAATTACCAGCGCCAAATATAGTCAATATAGAAGGAAGATAGTCTACTACGTGAAATATGATAGCCGCAGATATTTTCGAACATATAGTGCAACAAATTCTTTAGCAGTTTACACGGAGTTTTTCTAGTTGACATTTTGTACACCCTGAACCCGTGACGTGATTATAAATATGTAGTTTTCAACATTAAGCTAAAGTAAAGGCTGGACCCATTTGAAATTTGTCGTGATCACAATTAACCGTGTCTACACGGAGACGTATCGATCACCCGGTGTGGTCATTTTAATTGGTTCGCTGTATAATTACTGTCATTGGATGCAGTGTCATTTTGCACCCACTTGAACCGACGATACTGCTCTATGAATCAGTCATTCCACGTCCGCCGATTGGCTGCATTTTGCTTTTCATCGTTTGACCTTGTGCTGAGGGTTTCTTTAGACGTTGCACCGGATGTCTGTGATTGGATATATCACAGACTCCGTTCCTTTCATGATCTAGTCTAGCGTTCCACAAACGGTTGGTCGTTTGTCAACATAGTCGTTTTATGGATCTGCCCACAACGATTGATAGATCGTTACACGAAAACCCCATGGACACCTTACATTACGTACCTCTCATGTCTGATTACTGTTTTGGCATCTGTACGCGACGACACGATAATGCAAGCAATAGTTGTTAAAACGGTCTCTGAACTCAACACCGAATTCATCACAGTTCGACTCCACGTCAGAGGCACTGCCGATCGCAAGCCGTGGAACTTGCTCACAAACGGATACCAATGTGACAATCCCACGTGATTCATCCACAGGTGACGTTCGGGAGCACAGCGACTTACATATTCGGAATGATCAATATATCAGACTACTGTGGGGTGCAGAGTAAAACCTATCAAACCTTACGATGAGGAGTACGTTCCAACCACTGTTAATAAGTTCACATGAACGAGAACCAGCCCCGGTTAGAGTTGGTGTTGCATCTACCTGTTCCATTATGGTAGTTAACCTCTTTCTGAGAGAGATTCTAAGGGCTTAGTTGCTTGCGAATCGCATTACGGAAACCTCTGTAAATCACAGCGGGAAGTCAAGGATTTAAAAGCTTCTGGTTACATTGACTTAGAAATCCGAATACGAAATATACCAACCTTCTACGATCACTCAAATCTCCTTATCTAATCGAGATAACGTCAGAAAATCACTTTTATTGTAACAAACTTAATTAGAACTTATTTTAAAGACAAAAGACGCCAATTAACCGAGGTGGCATTTCCAAAGTGGACATGTACTGCAGGATATAATCGTCCGTAACGTTCTCTGTCAACACAGCTGATCGCACGGGGATGGAAATATCCACGTTTTAAGTTAACGGCGCTTCACAGTAGCTTGCGCTAGTTCTTCCGGATGTTTGGCAACGGGCGTTAACAGGCTGTCCCGTCCTCCTTAGTTAACAGCAACCCAGAAACCGACTTTTAACGCAAAGCATGGCCGATCAAATCCTGGACGTTTGATCAAACATTAACCACCAGCAACTCCCGGATACCAAACATCGTGTACACCGTATTCTAAATATCGGAGCAATCCCACGTCCAATTTAAGGTGTCCCTAAAAGACGACTAGTGACCGAAAGCCGGGTAAAATCCAATTATGATGTTGTGCTTGTTAGCAATAACTCCAAGTGGTGTAGTGCCGCCGGCTTAATGAATGAGGACGACAAATTTACCTCAGACATTACAGGTCGTCCACACAGCCACCAGTCCTTAAGAACAGACCTGAACGAAAGCATTCCTATGGGCAATTCTTGTTCTTGTATTATTGCAGCCTTTCTTGACAACAGAATGAAGGAGCTCATCGAGGTTTATGACTCCGTAGGACTGACTGTTCTAAGCTTTGCAGAAACTTGGAATAAGGACGATGCTAAAGACGAAGGACAAAGTTGACTGAGAGCGATTGTTTCATCTGAACTATCGGTATGAAACAGGTGGTAGTGTCGCTCCTCACAATGACTGTCGTCTGACAGTGTCCTAGGCATATTATCCAACTCTTCTCAAATCACATGAAACCGCATGCCTCGGTGTACATTTCACTTGACCTTACTTTGCCCGTTTGGTAGAATCCACTGTCGTCCATTCTCCTCAGTGATCAACAATGACCGCCCGAATGGCGCTGATCGTAAGTCATGCTTAACTGCAATCTCATGAGTCTTGTTATAGACAAGTTTAATTATTCAAAGCACATTTTTGATTCCATCAAAGTTCTTGCTCCGTCGTTTGATTTTTACAGCACTATCACAAATGCCATGATAACAAACAACGAACCTATTGTCCCTAGGAGTGATACCCTTGGTGACCTCTGGACCACGTTTTGAATCGCGCTACAAAAGCTTCTTGATGATAAGTCGCCTGGCCCAGATCTGATTTCCACAGTGGTACTGAAAAAGTGAGCAGGCAAGTCGGCAGAATCACTAGGCAAGAGATTCAGTCGCTCTGTAGACGAGGGTAAGCTTCCAAAGAGAGAGTGAGCGCAATCAAGGACCAGCTGTTTGCCCATACGTTTTGCCAGACATAGTCGACGACCAGATTAGAGCCGAATTTGTGCATCGCACGTCATCAGCCGATTTGTAGGGATTCCGAACTGATTTTTCGTATCTAACTTACTCAAGATCATACAACAATAAGCCAAGGTTGCTAACGAAGGTAAATCAACAGATGTTACCTTTCTGGACCTATCTAAAGATTTCCGTGGAGTCAGCCAGAATCCTACAGGCGAAATGCCGCCAGTAATTTGTAGAAGACTGTGTTTCTGGGGTTAATAGATTACTCCAAAGACTGATGTATTTATATAAAGGTTAATGGCAACCTGTAACTTACAGTGTATCGGATAGTTCTATTCTGTTCCTACTGTTCATAACCCAAATGCACAAATAGTACTTTATCTGGTACTATGTTGTATAGAGAACGACACCTTCCATTGCTTTCCGGTAGTTTATGACGTTGAAAGAATCCACTTGTACGACCCAACTTCAACTGTTAGACTTGCGGAGCAATGCGTTGTGAGGTCCTAAAACCTTAAGTAATTAACTTACTTGGCAGTGAAGGGCATAAGAAAACAGTGGGTGTGTCATTGCTAAATGATTCAGGACACTGTTATGCGCATATGTATTTGAAAGTTCAATAAACCTCTCATTTTTCACAAACCGGCGATCAAAGCCAATCAATGTATTGTATGAGCGCCTTTAGGAGGGCAACTTTTTAGGCCTGTTCTTCTGTAAAGAGGAGGCAGTAGTGCCGCAACTATATACGATTTTACTATGCGCTCATGCCAGAGTACTTAACTACGTAACCACCCCTACACGGCCAACAATGGAGCAAACAACCATATAAGTGTAATTGCTTTTCAGCCAACTGTTCTCCGTTAGTTTGCCTGATACCACTATAATTGGTGGAGATCTACGTGCTGTTCAGAGTGGCCATCCGGGCCAGTGCGATGCGCAAGACTGACCATTAGGTCAAGGTGGCCAAACAGATCTGTTGGCGGCAGAGATATCGGCTGATTAGCTGCGTGTAATTATCGCTGTTTCCTCCAATTATCTTACATGAAATAGGATGTTTGTGTGGGTAACGCGATAGTATATCGCCACACATTTCTGGAGGCTCAGTATACGCGGTCATTTGGTCAAACAGTACCACAGCTGGCAATAGTTGGTTTACGTACTCTGCACACGGACTAAACGTCTATCACACAGCATTATTCATGGAACCCACAAACAGTCGGTGAAAACAACGTCGGAGTCTTGGAATAAGGCACCACGTACTAAGAAAGCCTTGTTTGTTCCTCTGAGCAGACGTTGCTGGACACGAGATTGTTTTGATCGGAAAGAATGACTAACTATCTGAACTGTTTTTCAAGACAACGTGCTCCCCATATCCGGAAAACAGACCAACAACAACAGCGTTGGTATTTCTGACAAAGATGCAAGAGATTTGAGTAATGAATGCAAGCGTTGAGTTGCGCAACTTTCCACGAAAAAAAACATTCGAAATACTCCGTTTCTTCTATAGAAGTGACGAAAAATTAAATTTTTACTTCCATATATATATATATATATATATATATATATATATATATACTGGGCGCTGATACTTTTGAATGACAAGTGTTATTATAAGCATGGGAACTGGATAATACTGATCACGACCGTTTTACTATGAATACCTAAAGAGAAGATAGAAACCCGAACATGCTGACCCATTCGAAACATTATACAATTGAGGAAAAAAGAGCTCTGGTTCGAAATGTAACAGCCATTACACCCAACCACGTCTCAAACCGAGGAGTTCGAGCGAGAACAAAACTGACCGTTCAGTGAACCACAAGGGAAACTACAGTAATAAATCTTACTACTCAGAAGTAGCTAAAATATTGCGCAGCATATTTTACTGAAATACTAACCGCATAGTCGTCGATCGAAGTTGACATGACAACCAGTGCGCCACTTCTACGAGGATCAGAAAATTTGAGCTTTGTTCACAAGCCAAAAAGCTAAGGTGTAATGATTAGGTCATGTTTAATATACGCCTAGCGGCTTCCGATTCGGTCAGTGACGCGTGGTGCTGATAGGCATTGTTAACGAACTAGACCAAGCCTTAGCCAAAAGTTTACCTAAGTGCAAAACATGTGACGAGATGTGACTAACGCTCACTTTGGGTCATTCACATATAAAATACTTATGCAATGAAACCAAATTTGTTGCCGTGGTCAAGACCATGGTATAACTGATAATCGAGTTCATAACCACATACTCCGCAATCGGTGCAAATACACACGGTATGGTTAATGGCGCAGTGGTCAACGCGGTTGCTTCATGAAAGCGTGACCGGAGTTCTAATCCCGGTCATGGCAAATGGATGCACTACTGAAGAGCTCTAACAAGAGCGGAACTCGAGTCTACTGCCTATTTTCGAAAGGGGCCGACTAGAAAGTCTATGGCCATGTGACAGCTGCGGTCAACCCTGCGTGATGTTCAATGTACATGAAAAACGAAAATCCCCTAATATTCATCGGACAAATATTTAATACGTAAAGACTACTAGGACTGTCAGTATCGATCGCTCTTTGGCGAATTTTTTTCGTTCTTGGGATTACCGACTTTTACACGTCTTATGTCTCACGGTTTCTCCCAGTGAAGTTATGATCTCATCACCACAAGGTTGGGGGGAAAACAGTCAGTTTGAATTTGTCGTGAGAATGCAGTACTTTCGTTCCCGTTTAGTAATACGGAGTTAATCTATGTATGAGAAAGATTAGCGCATGAAATCTTCTTAATGTGCTGCAGATAAGCTCCACGATGTTTCTTTGTTTCATCTGTTTCCTCACTTGCTAAGTGCCCTTCTTTCCGTCTCTGTGGCGCTTGAAATTATTCAATGTGCGTCCAAGACTCATCTGCGGGATTGAGCATGTCAAGGTAGCCAGACAAAATAATGAGACGAGTTGAATTTCCACACAAAGCTGCTGCAGTTGTCTGGGGCATTATCCTATCGATATATCCGGTCATCTTGACCAAATGTTATGGGACGACGTCATTTCACCAACAACTAGTGGTGGAATGACCAAGAACTGCCAATTGACTCCGGTTAACCCAGCAGCAGGTCATAGATAGTTTGAACTACAATTACCTCGAAGTACGGAAAAGTTTACATCATTGCAGAAGATGCACGCAAGCTCTCATTCATCTGACAACATGATTCATCAGTCCGGCCTTCAATCGAGTGCCAGATGTTTCGGTCTTCGTTGGTCAGCAGGACAAGTTCAGACTGTGCCAAGTCGAATGAACTCACAAGGGTCGATTGAGAAATACTGATCGGATGAATGAGCACTGTTCCTCAAAAACCACCGTGAACGGGAGTTGTCGCGATGGCTATAGCCACAATGAATAACCTTATCAACTCAGGATGAGTGGATATTCGATAAATGCAAGCACGTACAGTTGCAATCGAATGTACACTCAATATCTGATCCAAGCAAGTTGAGGGCTACAAACCATTCTGTCCCCTTTTTATCCAAACTAAATATCGGTAATTATCCTCGAATTTATGTTGCGTGATGAATGAGTTATTGGAATGCAAAAATCAAAGTTAAAATAGATCAACCGAACAAACAATCGCACGACCACCGCAGTTTGCATCAGTTTCAGATATTTTGTTCCAACAACCCAACCATAGAAAATAATGTCACCTAAACCCTGTGTCAAAACGGGTGAACAGAAATAAGCAAAAATGTATGCATTGCATAAAGTGTGTACAAGGTTGAAGGTGAAGCTGAGAAGTTCGTGATTCAAGAAAGAAAATCTACCACATCGACTCGTTCAACCTCTTCATCTATGTCGCCGATCGATGAGGAAGAAGCTCCATCTTCTTCCTCCTCTAAATCGGATTGGACGTCCTGTGTTTCTCGTTCTTCATCAGTTACGATATCCGTCTTACCCCCTTGGTCTGCGATCCTATCCCGAAGTTGGCGACGTTGTCGACGTTGCACAAATAAAGTTAGGTTTGGTTCAGAATCTGATGAAGTGTGCGCAGCAGGTTCCACCTCATCCTCCACTTCAGCGGACATTGACAAAGATATTGGATGTGTGTAGACAGTACTTGCAGATGGCTCTTCGATTTCTCTTCTAGTGCGTTTGGTGCCACGGACAGGTCTAAACAGAATTCGGTGTTCTGAACCTCGCTTTTTCTGTTCATCTGCGTCATCGTCCTCCGGAGATATTTCCGCATCAGAGTGGCTGGAGGCGATACGACGTTCACGCAGCTCGGACAAGAATGCTGAAGCGATAGTGAAATTCGAATCCCCGCCGGATTCACAGCCGGAGGTGTGGTAACCATCTTCGTCTACATCAGCCAGACTGTAGTGAGTCCACTTGGAAGGGTCACGCTCAATCGAAGTTGGTCTAAATGATCTGCGTGAGTGGGGTGTGCCACGGCGAAAACGAGGAACGACAGGTTTTCGGAACGTTGGTTGACCAGCTCTTCCGTCATCCGTTTCTTCCGAACGGTCGATTTCATTCCGCGCGCGCTGAAGGTTTAATAAAACAGTTAGTAAACTTAGATGGCTTACGGAATACATTTTTACTCACAAAGATAGACAACCAGGTTTTACTCCTACTGAGTCAGAAAGTAGATATCCTTGTTGTAGAGCTAGTTCTAATATGGTTGTAAATCTCGTCCAGATACAAACAGTAGAAAACACCAGTTAATCAGCAACACACACTCCTTCAGAATGTGTTTCTGATCATGTAATGGTGCACAAGTCTACAAGGGTACCGGCATGTTCTGTGCCAAGGAACAACTTTCCACGTGGGCCAACTGCACAATAAGCGGGTTTCCTATATGAATGAAAGCAGTTATATACAATCCGCGACAATATCGGTTTTGCGGACGGCAGCCAGGAAACTCATGCAGCAGAATCCGCACGTATGGGTGCAACAGTACTCGCCTGCCAAAGTGGAATACACGGGCCTACGGATCGCCACTGACCCGAATGAAGTACGAAGCAATCGAACGGTAATCAACAAATATGTGATAGTAACACAAGCCACACTACCGTCCTGTGGGCCAGATTGTTTGTTCAGGGACGGACGTATACCGATAGGATTTACCAGCCACTGACATACAGCAACGACAGCAATTTATTCTATTCACTCTAGATGTTTTACCACTGGACATTCGGCAGCATTAGTTGGCAAAATAAAAGTTTACAGCGCGAGAAAAGACAAACTGCATAGGATATGTTGCTAATCAACCGTTTATTAGTATCTGTAGTTGCTTTGCGTTTGTTGCAAAGATGAGGTGCGGCGTGGAAAAAGAGGTGAAGCAGTATGAAAATATATGTGCGCAAACTTAAGTTTAAAGGAATTGTCTGGTACTATTGTGGGACACACAGTTGGTGGAGATTATGGAACGAACCGGAGAGAAGACGGTCGATAAATTGTACACAGGCGTTGTGCAACGAATGAAATAAGTATAAGGTCATTATGGTGTTACGATAAATCGATGAGTTTAAAATTGGAACAATGATAGTTTTAGCATGAGAACATGCAGCGAACGAGCTCGGTTTCGATGTCGTATCATCAGGTGGAATACACATTTACGTGAGTTAACCATGCGGAGGTGTAATAATGGATCAGGCGGTTAGTTTCGCACGTGAGTATACTACACATTTAATACGTAGAAATCATAAGGACTGGCAAACATGCCACAATATGGAGAAAAAAGTGATGCGTAAGGTGAGGAGAAAAATAGAAGGATTAGAAAAGGTCACATCGATGCACGGTGACTCACAACACGAGTGCCACTGACTTCCGTTCTTTGCCATATTAGACAGCGTCCTCAACCAAAGCTGTTCATTGTCCTTTGGACCCCAGCCAGGAAGCCGGGAGCGCCTCACTGAAGCAAACTTCTCAGTGAATGCTTTCATAACCCTAACCCAAGTCACACGTTGATCACCAGGCTGCTTCTTCAGAAATAAACCACCACTTGCAAACGAGGTGCGATGTCGCATTTGATGTGTTGGCATTTGTGAGATGTTGCCGAAGTAACGAAGCCTGTGAGACGAGATCGAAATGTTCAACGGTTGACAGTTTATGTTTCGAAGACACGTTGACGAACTTCGTCATTGCTGACACGAGGTTCCCAACACATGTCGTTAAAACTTCGGAGACATCGATGATTAAAAATGAACACTCTGTGAACGTTCTCCGCGCGAATCAACCAGGTTTCAGGGCGGTACAGTAGGACTGCCATTACGATGGCATTGTACACTCGACCTTTCAAAGATTGGGATCATGCCGACACGAGAGATGGCGTAGCTTGGCAAACGCCATCCGAGTCCTTCCTATACGAATTTTGATCTTATCAGATACTCCACCAGCGCTCATACAACTCCCGAAACGTACGAACTTCTCGACTACCACCGACGACTCACCACCAATGGTGAGAGCAGGCACAGAGCCATACCAGTCCTGTACTTGGTAGTTGCAGAAGCCACACCAAACTGACGAACTAAAGCCTCTAAGCCAAGATGTTCTGGGCTCCATGTGTGCTCTAGCAGATTGGAACGATATCGGTTACATATTCTGTGTCGAAGTCAAGTGCCTGGGAGCAAATCCTCTCCATCATATTCACAGTTTGTCAGGGCATACCCTGGGCTGGCTAAGAAAGATGACGCTGGACAATCTTGTTGCGTCCCATTTGAGATGCTAAAGATAGGCGATACACTGCATTAAGCCCTGACCCTGTTCGAGGTGTGAATGTAAATTACTTTCAGGATGTTTACACACTTTTCAGGCACACCTTTCTTCAATAGATACTCCGAGAGTGCAACTCCGTCAACCGACTCAAAGGCCTCTTTGATGTTCAAGAAGACAACTGTAAGCCTACTACATGAACGACGGAGTTCAAGCATCTCGCGAAGTGTAAGGATGTAGTCAATGGGGCAGAGTGAAACTCAGCTCGCTTCTCACTGACACATTATTCGTGTTTCTCGCTTAGTCTAAGAAGTACAATAACTGTGAGCTACTTTGATGCAATAGAGATCAGGCTAATCCTTTGGTGATTTGCACAGGAAGTGCGTGAGCCTTTCTCAAAATGGGGACAATGTTAGTCGAACCACGGTCATTTGCAACAACCTCACTGACGCAGAGCTTCCGGAGAAAAGCCGTCAGCTCTGTAACTCAGGCTGTGTCTCCATCTACAAAAAAGACAGAAGGAAGTTCGTCTAAGCCAGATGTCTTTTGGCGTTTCAGAGATGTGATCCCAAGTGAGACCTCTGTTTCCGACGGCAGAGAAGCGACAATAAACCAATGAGCATAGGCAGGGCCCAAAGGCGTAGTCGATGGCGTGGGTGACCAGCTTAACTGATATTGGAGGTGTCCAGCCCATCGTTCTAAGCGTCATTACGAGTTATGAACAAGTTTACCGTTGGTTTCATAGACCAGCTTGCTCTCACCTGGCTCCCTGCTACCAATTGTTCGGATGAGATGGAAAAGCTTTTGAAAATTCCCGGTAGTAGCGACTTGTTCCATCTCGACAGCGCGTTGTGTCTACCAGACCTCACGATCCTCTCGTAGTTTCTTCCGGATCTCCAGACGAGTAGCCTTGCGGACCGAATTACACTCACTGTTAGACGAAATATTCAGGCGAACGTCGCAAAGTTCCAGTGATCACAAAAAGACCCAGTGGTTGATAGGTGAACGAGTAGCAATACCACACGAGACAGTACCGCACTTGTACTCTATGTATCGTACATGTTCCCGATGTGCTTCAATGTCGTATGGTTGGTGAAGATCTGGCTAGAGGCAAGCGCGCACTAACAAGCGTAAAACGCCTGTTCCTGCTCATTTAGATATGTCAATTTGTGGATGACAGCGAACTGGCTTCTCATCAAAACGCAAAGCGAATTCGGCACATAACAGTGTATGGTCGGAATCCGCACAGGCGCTCCAGACTGACTTACAATCTTGGAAACAACCACGTCGCCGATAGCTGACGGCCATGTCGTCAATTTGAGCCCACGATAGACTTGAAGATGGAGGTCGCCAAGTGGTGTATTGATACCCAAAATCTAACATTAGTACTTTTCAGAAATAGACCGTTATCAACACAGGGTTGCAAAAAATGTTCATCACTGTCTGTTCGACGAGTACTGTAGCAGTGTGGACCACTTAAGTCGCGCTCGTCAGCTCTTAACCTCCCCACCTGAGCGTTCATGTCTCCAGCTAGTACAACAATGTCGTGCGCGGCGCGGTATGTAGTAAGTTGGTGAGCTGATGATAAAAATAATCTTTGACTGCGTCTGGACTACAGGCTGTGGCAGTGTATGCTGCAACAACAAACAAATAGCGTTTGTGATGGGCACCTCTTGATGCCCTAACCTTCGCGTCTGATGAGACAAAGACGATTGTTGAGGAGAATCCAGTCAAGTAGCGCCTTCTCTCTGTACGCATTTAGGGTAATTCCAATACCGGTTTGACCAGTGGCTTTGGTCCCAGGGTCTCCGGGCGAGCGCACGACGAAGCGCCTGACGAATACAGAGCTAAAATCCTGAAGCCGTGTTTCAGCAAGAGTCTTCAAAGTACGTGCAAGAACTGCTTACTGACTCATCTGCATAGGTGTTCGATCACTGAAGGTAGCAAACTTAAATGGCGTTCGACGAACGAGCAGGAGTTTGTGTTCTTTAGGTAAAGACTTCTTGTTGTTTGACAGACTATCATTCCAGTGACGGCAAATAAGGTAAGTATCTGGTGTGTGTCTGAAAACGGGATTAGGGGGTCATCAGACAGACAGTTAAAAAAACCGCGAAGGCGAGACAAATTAGTTTGGCGCCGTGGAATTTGACATGGAAGCAAAGCCAGGTGCCGACATCTAGGCCAAACAGTTGTGGTAAGGACATGACAAAACTCATAATTAGTATAAGCTTAGGGTCATAAAAAGTGGAGACAGAATACGTCCCGGTTACCTAGGTCAAAGAAAGGAGTTGGCTTGAAGGACCCCACTAACAGCCTTTGGTTCGAAAAAACCCTAGCCCACAAAGCAGCAGGGTGAAGCACGGCATTCGCAGTCTACTGGGAGCCAGTGACCAATAGTGGTTTGGTTCACATGCCCTTCGGATAGAATTCATCCATCTAGAATGTACAACGCATCCTGTACGAGGTTGCAACAGAAGCAGCTCAGCAATTCGAGGATTCAACAACAAAGGCGAATCTGATGTAGTAGTTCGGTACAACCAGGGAATCTAACACCGACAGGGCTGTTGCGACGTTCCTCTCCTGTTGCCCGAGGCCGGTGACCAAATTGGTTCGCACGCCCTTCGAACGGAGTCCAATCACTCAAGGTAGCCGGTACACCGTCAGTACTCGTTGGAGCTGGTGATCGTCGTGGTAATTTGTAAGCTTTCCTTCGGAGTTGGCCATGGTTGGCGGAGATTAAGGAATTCAGCATTCCAAACAGACAGCGCGCCAGAGGGATGCCGTGCTGTCCGGGGGCCTATTTGCTCTTGCTGGGGAATCTGAAACTCTTTCGTGTTGGAGTAACATACGCCATGCTGCAGTACTGTCAGAGCTTATGTGACATTTTATAGAAAATCCGCCTGCCGGCCGTGGGTCATTCATGCCCTGGTAGTGCTACCGTTCATTGTCCGTGATTGCTTATTCTTCGGGAGAACATGGCTTATTTTGCAGTTGACCACCAAGTGGAAGAACATTTCCTAAACCGAAGCCTGGAGACTAGCCATGTAGCATCGAGCTAGCCCATCCGTTTACCCGCGCACCGTGATTAACTCACATAAATGTGTTGTACTTAGGATGATGATGAGACACTGAAAACGAGCTTGCTCGTTGCACATTTTTCGAACGTCTAAACTGAGTTTATTCACGCATCTTAAACAACCCAATGACGGTTCTGTATAAATGTACAAAAACAAGAAATACAGTGCTTGATAAAAATGTTTTGTATAACTATCGATAAACCGAATGCAATGGAGAACGTAAAAATAGGTGTTAAGTACAAAGCAACTTAGTGATAATGGTACTCCCACTGGCTAAGAAAACGCTGACTCAGTAAGAATGCAACGTCCACCTGGATACCGATGTCGGGTGGATTGTGCCACTGTGAACCGGCAAAATAAGCCTCAATGGCTGAATCATACTCAAGATCAATAGGCGACACTTCAAAACTTTGGCTCCAGCCATCCCAAGTGAAATGCAGCCCTCGGGATATGAAGATGGGTAACGGAAATATAGCTCAGACACTGAACAGATTTAAGACGACTGACAATCAATTCTTAGGGAGTCCCATGTCGTACTAAGCGGTAATGACGAACAGGAACACAGACGTTACGTAAGGGAGATGAAAATTTTCAACTGGCTACCCCTTATTGACTGATATATGCAGAGTAGTGCTGTCCACAATGATGTAAAATGGTCTGAAACGGCTCTTCTACTAACATGATTTCCGAAATACTTCGCTAGGTCGAACAACAATAGCTAGTCTTTGGTAGTTTAAGTTGGGTCATCTAAAAAGTAAACGGATGGAAAGCAGACGCCGCACTGTCACTCTCCTGCCAATCGCATGTCAGATGCATCTCAGAAACTTTGCTTTCTAGCAACGTAACATCCCGATGCATGTGCCTAAACTCTCAGAATAGCGATGTTCGGAACACAACGTCGACTGTTTAGATTGGCTTGCAGACAGCCTTGTGTAAAGTTCAACGGAGAACAAACAGGGCATAGCAACACAGAAACTGCAGAGGACTAGTAGTTCTCAAGACAGTGAGAATAGCTGCAGAAAGTTCGAAATGTTCAAAATCTTTGGCAGGTAGCCTGTCTGGAGGAATGGAAGGGGATGTCATAAATTCTGTTAAACAATGAGAATTTCGATTCAGAATCATTTGGCTCAAAGCAGTTTTATACAAGTATTCAGGACCTGATTTTCGCGTTTATTACTCTTGGTGTTTAGACAAGTAAAATAAACAAAACAAGGCTCCATGCCTCTATATTTGTGTGCGTCCAAAAATGAACATTTTAATTTTAAACCCGCTATTCCAAAAATACAGGTGGAACTGTCGGTAGTTCGCGCACTGTAAGTTTGTGGCAACGTTATATGGAGCACACGACCTGCCCGACACGCGGTGTATTTTGACTGTCTCTAGGATGGAACGCATGCACACACCATTGGATGGTGCATGGTATTAGAATTATGGCAGACTAGTTAGCAAACAGAGTAACGAATGTCTTTGCGATACGGAAACTACCGTACCGTTCGTTAGCGTGCCACGCATTGAGTCATATATGTACCAGGTGTTACTAGCCCCCAGATTGGAGGAAACGGCTAGTTGTGATTGCACACAGTAACACTCACCCATTACAAACTGATGATGATCTAGTCAACCACTATTCTACCAATAATGTGCTGAAAGATGACACCACTTAACTGGTTGGTCATCACATCAGTACAGAAAGATGAACAAAACATGCAGACAAATGTAGAAAGCAACAACGGATGGTGAACTTTGAACGAGGTATCATACATGGATTAAGCGGGTTCCCATAGTAAGTAACAGCGTAAACAAGAATTCCTCACGCGTTCTTTTTCCGCCACCAGGTCTTCCACAGCACTGCTTGTACGTCGCCAGGCCACCTTACGCACCGTCTCGCGTTCCTGTTTCGTTGCCTTGGTAACTTCAACATGTGCAGCCTCTAGATTAGCCAAGGAGGCGAAAACATCGGACTGTCTTTGTTGAAATGTGCGTGTTCCCAGATCGGAATTATTCGGTCGCTCCACTATGTCTGTCCGGAGTTGATAAGTGGAATTCAGGCTGCTTTGGTCTTGCCCGTTTGGCATGATCACGAAAAGCTGCAGTAGAAAAGACTACGATATACACATCAACACTCACGGACAATCAGAAGCACTAGGGTTCAACAAATGTTTGCGTATGAAAACAACGTGGTCAACCAGTTGTTAGGTTTGTCCGCTTACAAAGATAGAACTAAACAAGAGAATATGAAAGCAGTTTTAAGCTAGAGACTCCAAATATAGAAGTAATTGAGGAAAACTATCACATTTTTTTTATCGTCAGTAACCGCTGTATAAACGATCCACAGAATGATATACACATCGGACCTTAATAAATCCACCCCCAATTTACAAACACAGGAGACACGGACAGAATGTAAAGGAACGACTGTCGGACTATATTGCCACGCGTAGCCCACCATGCAAGTATAAAATGATCCACTTCCAACAGGACCAAATAACTGGATTGTGGTCGCAACCTGTTATAGCTGACAGCTTGTCCACAAAGTCCGCCATTATGATGACGCGGGGTAGAGTCCGATTCTTCGGTTTAGACGATCCAACTCCATACATCACCCAATCCATTACTGCTTCCCGTCAGAGAGAGTACATGGTATGGGGAACCTGGATCGAACCTCCACGTTACCTAAGCGGCGCTGCAACGTGCACAAAGATGACAGTCACTTAGCTCGCAAACTATTTCCACCTATCTTCTTCGATAACAGTTATTTCAGGTCGACCAGTATGTGTAACATTGTTATACCTTTTCAAACGTAGTGTTCAAGAGCGTACAAACACTGCCAACAATTACCGTTTATCATTCAACTTAAACTATTTCCGGTAGGCTAAGGATATGCCACAATAGACTGCATCTAGTCATCACCAGGGGGAAAAGTTGGAACTGCACAAAAACGCGAACATAAAGTGACTTTGCTGAATGCGGAGTGTATAGGCGCAAAGGGGAAAACATATCAGCGGTATACTCTACTATACATAAATAACATATCAAAGAAGACTACAAGGCTCTTGTGGCCACACAGTTTCAGGTCGGCGCACAAGCCGGTCACAACCATGCAGAGAAGGACATCAAAACCAAAAGAACCAGTCAAACCCTTTAATAAAACGCAATATACAAAATCACATGCAACGACCGAGAAGAGCAACGTGAGTCAAATCGAATAAGTGCTGACTACACGACTATACGGACAAGAGTTGGTCAACAAGAGACATGACCGATGTTCGTTAATCTCTGCCCACGAGGAGCAAAGTGGACACAAACAACACGGCCGCCCCAAAATTTCCTGCATGAACACGCAAGATAATTCTTGGAAGCCAGGCAATCACAACCGATCTGATAAAAACACCGAATTAGATGCAATCTGTGAACCGAAGTGGCGGATGACTCGAGGAGAAGGGAACGCAGCCATGATCAACAATCAACGCGCAACAGGTCCATCAAAGAAAGTAACCAACCAATCACCTAGAAATTCAAAAGAAGATGCGAACGACTCGATGAAAGTTCAGGAGTAACAAGTAGCCGGTCAGATTTAAGATAAAACGACCACCCTTTAATGTGGAGGAGTGTTCATCGAATTTCACCAGTGGAAATGCTCAAACCTATACGCACCGATGTTGTCACCTGGCTTGATGATAAAACGTTTGCGATATAAATGTCGACCTCACTGAACAACCGAACACTCAAACCATCAAACCCAACTACGAAACATCCCAATACTCCCAACAATTACGAAGGGTAGACATTACCTGATTGATGTAGCCTCGCTAAATACGAGCAAAATCGAGTTGACCTTCAGTGATACCATTGGAAGCAAGTAACTGGGCTAACATCCAATCGCTAAGTGGTTACTATCGAATGTTATGTTAAGAAATATCACTTTATGGTCCCATATTTTATACCAATGGAACATGCTGAAAACAACCAACACCGGACAGTTAAAAACATGGATTCATCATGCATATTCAACAACCGGTCTAAATAACATTGGACTAACTATAAAGAATAACCCGTTTGGGCGATAGTCAGTGTGGATACCGCTGCGCAATCTTAAGTGATCGACACTTACACATTACTACACCCAGACCAACTAAAAGAAACAGCTCCGTCCGATAACTGGTTAAACGACCCTGACGAAATTAATCTGTGGAAATGTTCGAAGAAGACTAGTATTAGCTCCTTCGAAACAAAACAGAGAAATCGGTTAACCGAGGTATTATCGAACACTACTGCACTCAAACGAGGTTTCCACCATCGACGAATGAAAACTGCTCCTGGCTTCATTGTTTGGGTTAACATCTAAAGAATCTGCTATCGTTGTTCAGTTAGAACGTACAGAAACGGTACGCTATCTTAGACGACAGATAATGGCAAACTAATCGAGTTGGACTAAAAAATCCTTTGGATCTGCAACAGGCGATAGTTACATTAACCCGTGATCATGTCCTAAGAGAAACTCATGCCGAACTGAAGACATTTTGATAGACGATTGTCATTAACACACTAAACACAATTTCATGTAATGGATTATGTTGACTCAAACATGTTATCTGTACGTCACTCCACCTCCTGAACAGCATAACCTGAGGTCGGATGGAAATGGTAGTAACAGCTAACATCAACTAAGATTGAGACATGAAACAATTAACGTTCAGGCTTAGCGAAGTCGTCTTAAAGTGTCTTTCCGATTGAGAACTCAATCAGAGACGCTAGCAGGTGAGAATAAGTACACAGGAAATCACTGCAGCTCATCGAGGCAGTTCTTATTATTTGAACCGAAAGACCGTTTCGTGTTACGCAGCAACGTGCTGAAACTTGCACAATGTGTTAATTATAAGCGAACGTCAGTAAGACCAAGGTAGTTTAACAGAAAAGATGGACTTCACCCAACGCAAGAACACGGAGAAGTTCACTCAAAAGCGACTTGAAGCTAAATAAAAAGAACGGAGAAATGAAAGTGTTGTATTGAGGATAATTAGTATTTACAACGATAAACTGATGAACAGAGACTTTAAGCGTATTATCAATAGAAAGATGGGGGTGCAAACTCCGGAAGACGCTTCACTCTTTCTTCTTGAATGTATCGTTGGGCTGACATCATCGACTTGCCACGATCCCATTCTCGCGACTTGGACAAACGATCAATGGGATTTTGTGCGGCAATCACGTCAGCCAGATTGGCTGGTCTGCTATCAACAGGTTCGGGGACCTTTTCTGAAACCACGGGGTTATTCAGAGAAGCACGACGTTCAGCCTCATCGCGCAGCCGTCGGAGCATAGAAGCCACGTCAAGATCCTCACTACCCAGCCGAATGTCGGACTGAGCATCTGCACTTACAGGTAACGGTGTAGGAGGTGCACTAACCTGTGCAAGACACTGAGCAGCAGCAGTAGCCACATCCGGTAACCCCTTACGTGCCCGCAAACGAGCCAGACGTTGTCCCATTCGAGCATCGCGCTTTGCGCGAATTGCCTCGGCACGCGCACGACCTTCTTCAGTGGCGCGGTGAAGTTCCATGAGGCGGGCCATTTCAGCTTCCCGCGTTTCTCTGTCCTCGGAGAAGGCGTAGAAACCAACACCGTGTTCACGGATCTCACCCTCGCGGAGATGGGCGTACGTAAGTGGACCATCTGGCCGGGGTGGTGGTTCATTTGCCGACCTGTTCGGGCGATCTTTGCGCATGCATGTACGTTTCATTCCGAGATCATCGGTGTATTCCTCCCACTCCTCATCACTACACGCAGCAGGATAGGGCTTTCCGTCATCAGTCTTACAGGAGTTCTCGCTATCGGACCTGGAAGGAGATCGACAAACCCGGGACTCCTCTCGTACTTTCTGTTCAAAATCGACCAATGGAGTGTCATCTTCTTCAGGGTGGATTCGACTCTTTGAATAACACATAGTACCGGACTCGGCAGCAGCCTTGAGTGCTTCGTAAAGTTTGGCTTTAGCCTCCAATTTTCTTTTAATGTTTTCCAGCTGTTGAGTATCTTCCGAATTCAGTTCAGAAGCTTCCGGTATCGAGCTCGTTGGCTGATGGTCACGTGGCTTACGCCAGATAGACTTTTTCCCTTCAACTGAACTGGAGGAAACACTTTTAATAACACTACATCCTTCGGGAAGCTTTTCAGCCTTCTGTTTAATTTCTATCTGTCTACGAGAAATTTCCGCTTTTAAATCAACCAAGGAGACTGAGCTGACTTCGATATGCTTTGAATTGCGTGACATTGTCTGAAACAGAGTAAAATAAGTGAAGAGAACTACTGACAAATCATAGGTTGAGATAGTGAATATTTTTACATCGGCATCATCATCGTCGTCAGAAACAACACAGTTGTGACTGATATCAATATAGAGTATGAACGATGCGCCAGACAACACGGTAAAGTGAACACTACCATAAAGGATCAACAACTGTTAGTTGTTTACCAACCACGAACAAACACACAAAGATGCAGAAACGACTTGGTCGGTGGTGAACTATCGAGATTTGATGAAAACCTAATAAGATATGCTTTTCGTTCGATGAAAAAAGGCTGAACTACCCGGTTTTTATTGTGTTAACCTCGATCACGATGAATTGGGCACCACAAGGAGCTAGACCTTATTAAGAAACAAAAAAGATTTTCCTGGAGTCCGACAAGGACTAAGAGCACAATTACAAAAGAAATTATTGGAAGTCGCGTCTGTGAGGCTTCAACAGACAGTTTAGTTCATCAAAAGTCAGTATGTTGTGTGCGGCATCCAAAGGCCAATTGCAATACCATAGATATAAAACAGTTGTCAAGCGAGAAATGTTTGCTAGTGTGAATCTATGGTTATTTTGGAATGACTGACGTGGTTACTGTGGGCCGAGTTATTTATTCCACCGACGACACGTCAAAACCACACTTAACTGCCTGAACGGCAGACGTCTGCATGGAGTTATTAGGTGGTCGCAATTAGATTCCGATTGCCTCTGCAGTCATCAAGATTCAACACTTCACACCCGATCGCAGATGCATAGCTTTACCAGGAACTCGGTAGCGCCACTTATCCGGTACCTATCTTCACTAATGGAAAAAGGTAACCATTATGCCTCACCACAAAAGTGGTCCAAGGCACGACT
>LUCH01005924.1:6920-35407 GCA_013368495.1 Paragonimus heterotremus | reverse complement strand
CCGTTGTCCTTTCTACTATATATCAATGACCTTCCCGACCTTATTGCTAACAATACCTTCCTCTATGTTGAAGATTTAAAAATCTGGAATGCTTTTGATCCCAGTGCATTGCAGATTGACCTCGACCGTATTGAGGGCTGGTCAGAAGACTTGAGTCTCCCTCTAAACGACAGTAAGTGTGCACGTATGTCGCTTGGAGGAGACTCGAGGAATCTATTCGTGATACATGGTTCACAAAGTGTAACAGATATCACGAAAGTTGACCTCAAAATGGCCCTGGGGATTTGACTGTCGACTAGTTTATCCTTTTCTTATCACCAGCTGATGGCCGCCAAAAAGGGATGTGGGACTCTCGGGATGATAAAGAGAGCCTTTCCCCGCATTGACAGGCATGCTTTTCAATCGCTTTACGGGGTCTATATAAGACCATTGCTCGAGTATGCTAATCAAGTCGTATACACTGGCCATCGAGCGTGTCCAGCGAGTGGCCACTAAAATGATCACTGGCTTGTGGCGTTTCTCTTTCTCTTACGAGTCTCGTCTTGAAATTCTCGATCTTTATCCACTTGAATTTCGAAGACTCCGTGGTGACTTGATTCTTACGAACTCTTTCTTTAATACAGGACTCGTGCGTCAGTCCTTTACCACAGTAGTTGATAACAGTCGAAAGGGTCACGACAAGAAGCCTTATAAGCTTCGACCCCAGACCTTTCTCAGGCAACGGCTCTTCTTTCACAGAATTATCAACCACTGGAACGACCTTCCATTGGAGGTTGTTAGCTGTTCTTCTAGGGACCGCTTCAAAGTGTTATTAGATTCTCACTTATTTGAGTTGTTAGATTAATATTTTACTCTGTCTTGCTAACTTAGTGTTTTACTCTGTTCTCGGTATTCTCAGTAACCCCAAGGGTGGTGCCACACCCTGTTTTCAATGACTGCGGACAAACTAACTTGATCCGGGTGACTTGGGCCCCCAACCGGGCAGCACTTTTGGCAAGTTTTATTCTTGTTCTTTATCCTGTTACTTTCCTAAACTTTATTTGCTTTGCAGATTAGTTAGTTAGCTAGCATGGGACGTGCCGTTAATCCGACTGCGGACGTATGTGGACTGTGTTCGAAGGTAATAGGGCCTCGCAGCAAAGCTATGGCGTGACCTTTGTAACTACTGGGTTCACTGTAGATGCGACCCTGAGTTCTCCATAGACTTGTATTTAAGGCTTCGAGACTCACCCACCCAGGCTCTCATATACCATTGTGTGGCATGCCGACTAAACATCCGTAAAGAGTGCATCACTTATGATAAAGACAGAACAAGCGAGTTAGTCAGTTCCTCAGTGTCTACAATATGCAGTTCCGATACGCCAACGCCAGGCAACCTCAACCCGGCCACAAACAACCAAAGCCCGCCATCTTCTGTACTAGCTAATAAACCAGTTTCGACAGGCTGCACTAAGTGGAGGCGTGGTAAACACGTCGTTACTGTATCTCGGCAAGCTGGTGCGTCTAATTCGCCCATCGGCACTAACCAGGAAAGCTTTAAGTCGTTAGTCGAAAGCTATAATCACATTGCCGTTTCCCAGCTCAGAACACAAGACACAAATACGCCCAGGCGTAATCACTGCCCCGAGTTCGCTATACATAATCTCGTTATCTATAACGCTGCAGAAAGCGAAAGCACGTTGCTCAATCAGAAAAAAAACTGATGATCAGTTGCAGTGGAGATCCCTTTATGATCTACATAAGCTAGACGTGGAAGATAAACCTACGCTATGCAGGCTTCGTAAGTCTCACCAAGACGGACGCCCTCGGCCAATCCGTGTCACGCTCAGCCAGATAGAAGACGTCGAGGAGGTTCTCTTAACAGCATCTTCCTTGCCCAGACTCAATGATTCTTGCCTAAAAGCGAAACCTGACTTCCCTTGGGTGATCAAGGAGACTCGACGGATGGCATATCGCTACCCCCAGAGTTCCCATTATGATCGAACGTGTACTTTAGTTGTACACGGCGTAGAGCAGCTGAAGGATGCTGTTGCACTGCACGCCCATAAGCAACGACATCGACCAGTGGAAGTTTATCCGAACCTAAACGTAGGCGAATATGGAGCATGGTCTATCCAACCTCTTCCGCGCCCACTACACCTGAGTTCCACCTCAGCCCCCAGACTGTTACGAATCACTCTCTTCACGAGAGATACGTTGCCCACTGTGCTTCAGAGGTGATATACGCTAAAAAAAAACAGCTTCCCATCTGAGACCCGACTTCACGCAGACAAGTCAAGGTCTGAGCGTGGAACGCTTTTTACTGCTATACCTCCCATGGCGGCAAGTGTGGTGGAGATGACCAAGGCATCGGAGGCCATCAGTAGCTTACCACCTCCTGCACAGTCAAAAAACTTAGTACACCCGACCTCAAAAGGGTCGGTCTAGCTCAGGTAGTACCCGTTACACATCTGAGAGCAGAAACTATCCCAGATGGAGGGTACGCAGGTACACGTATCTAGCTGGTGGTGTATGTTTACTTATGTTCTTTCTCTAAGGAACAAAGTGGAGGAACTGCGACAGCTTTTCAACCTAAAGAAGTCCAAGATCGCAAGGGTCGGCCAGCCAGAAGAGGTAGAGGCGTAGCAATCTACGTTGGTGCTGAATTGCATGCAGCCCTAAGCAGATACCCAACCCTGCTTTCACTTGAAGAATCCCTGTGGATACATGTTAGGACACCTCACTTATCACAAGTCATTGTCGGCATCATTTACCGTGCCCCGTCCGCAGCCCCAGAATGGGATGAAAGAATGCACAGTGCCATTAGACGGGCCACCTCAATCCTTAAACGTCACACCATCGTTCTAGGAGATTTCAACCTCCCACATGCAGGTCCCTCCAGCGGGCTAACCTCTGGTACTGCGGCCACTGAATTCTACAACCTCGTGCAGGAAGTAGGAATCACCGAGCATGTCAATCAACTCAAGGCGGATCGAAGGTCACAAGCCATCCCGACTAGACATGGTGTTAACTGCTGAACCGCATATGGTGGATATAGTCGAAGTTGGTACTCCGCTAGGTGCATGTGATCATGGCACAGTCAGCTTTCGCCGAATATGCGACGTCACGATCGCCCGTCCTTTACTATCGGCTCAACGTAAATTCAGACGAACCAACTTTCGAAAGATGCGAGAATATTTATCCCAAGCCAACTACCCACCACCTGAAGAATGTAGCACGGTAGACGAACATCTAGAGCGTATTTTGTCACACCTAAACACCGCGATAACTAGTTCAGTCCCTCTCTATACTCCACACCCCACCTGCAAGTCATCCTGGCTCAAACCATCGACCAAGCGTCCAGTGAAAGAGAAGCGGGCCCTGTGGGATGCATTTCTCTTTAGAGGAGATGGTGCCTCACACCTGGCATATAGATGCTGTCATATTCAATGCACAGCAGCCGTACGTGCCGACCGCAGGGCGCACTAAGTATCATTTGCGAGATCTATCGCCGATTGTCCTAAGAGATTATTCTGATACATTACCTCCCAGACCAGATCGAAAGCTGCCATATCCTCTCTCATGGAACCTTCAGGACTACCTTTAACTGTGAGGCAGCTGAGATATTACGTGTTCAGTATGCATCCGTCTTCTACAACTCCGCTGAGACGGAACCACGCACAACGGTTTTATGTCCTGATCGTTCCTCGGATTCATCCCCTAACTTTACCACAGCTAAAGTACGCACCAACTTACTCTTGTAGCGCGTTGATAAGTCCACGGGGCTTGACGAGATCCCCCCACAAATGCCGAAATAATGCGCAGATGAGCTAGCGGAACCGCTTGCTAGTTTGTTCCAACACTCATATTTTACTGGTTGTATTCCAGCCACTTAAAAGCACGACGTCATCTCTCCCATCTCCAAGGGTGGGGATGGAACGAACGCCAGTAACTTCAAACCGGTTGCTCTGCTACCAGTCATGTCAAAAGTGATGGAGAGCATAGTAGGTGAATCCGTGAGAAACTATTTAAATACTCACCCCCTGTTGGCGCCGGAGCAGCACGGCTTCAGAAAAGGTCAATCATGCACGACCAACCTACTGATTGCCGTTAACTCGTGGACAAAAGCTGCCGAAGAACGCCTCCCAGTTGATGCTGTGTTTTTAGACTTTACAAAAGCGTTTGACAAAGTTGATCACAGTATACTACTGGGCAAATTGGTTAACATGGGCTTATGCAGTGAGGTTTGTTTTCGGCTCAAACACTACTCATCTTATCGGGCATACATAGTTAGAGTTAATGGTGAGCCATCCAGGACGTTCAACGCTACAACTGGTGTACCACAAGGCTTCATACTGGGTCTCCCATTATTCTTAGTCTACGTTAACAATCTCCCAGGCGTGAGTAACTTTCCCGTTGTGATGTATGCTGATGATACGAAACTATGGCGTGTCTTGCACAGCGTTGAAGACGCCGAAGACTTTCAAAGAGACCTAAATGCCCTGCATTTGTGGTCCGTGGAAAACCGACTGCCCCTCAACACGTCCAAGTCAAAAACTATGCACGTTCGTCATCACAGCACTAGGACATATTGCATCGGTGGTGCTACTTTAACCACTGTCCACCAGAAACGTGACCAAGATACCGTCGTTACATCACACCTCCCCCCTAGTACTAACACTATGCTGTTGGTAAAGAAAGCTTACGGCAGGCTAGCTATGCTTAGTAGGATGCTTGCGAATTTCCCAGTCGACAGATTCTCACGTATCTACAACACATTGGTAAGGTCACTGCTGGAAGTCAACATTCAGGCATGTGCGCCGTACTGGAAGAAGGACGTCATTGCTGTAGAGGAAATCCAGAGACGGGCCACTAAGCGGGTTGAGGGTCTATTTTCCTTGTCGTATGAAGACCGCCTATCGAAGCTGGAACTATTCCTCCTAGCCTACAGGCGTCTGAGGGGTGACCTTATATTAACATACAAAATCTTAAGCTCTCTGAGTCACCCCCAACAAAAATCTTTTTACACTCGCCTATACAGTGAGTCTCAGGGGCCGTACGTACAAGATCTCTATGCCACTTAGCAGCCTTTTATGCAGACGGCATAGTTTTGCTGTCCGAATCTGTTCGACATGAATGCACTTCCGGCGACGATTGTCATGGCAACGTCAGTCGATGCATTCAGAAGGCAACTAGATGACTGGATTATCCCAAGATGGCCATGTATCTTCACTGTTATCACTTCCTTCTCTCGTCTCATTTTCCCCTACCCTCTTCGTATAGTTTTCTCTTTCTACTGTTATGCAACAAAACGGTGCAACCTCTCTAGGTGCCCGACTGCTGCTAGCTGCTTCAACACTTGACACACCTCACATACTCTCATCATTTCAGCAGTTCACGTGATCGGTGCGGACGGACAACAACCAAACCGAGATAGAACTTGTTGTGGAACCACAAACTCCGTACTACTGAACCTTACCGGAATATCTCCAGGCGGGGATACTACACAAGTTTTATACTAGCTCCGCAAGAAACCAGTGAATATACGTCACTTTAAATCCGTAGCAATATAAGCGATCGTGTGCACTTTGTGCAACTTACTGCGCTGACAGACTACGACTATGTAGCTTTAGCCAACGCCATAAATTAGGATAAATCCCTAACTCGGTCTAATGGACCAATCCGGAGATCATTTAGGGATTTGTTAGGGGTTTAGGATACGTTCTCTAATTGAACCCTAACGAGCGTGGCACACTTAGTTGGTCGATCGTCTGTTGTATGACTTAAGTTAGTCACTCAACAGTTTCACCGGTAAAGCAATTTCGGCTTCACTGTTTGTAACTTTGCGAAGGAGAAAAATGAGGACTTGGATTACATGTTCAAAACTCTATTGCCGTCGACTTATTTTCATTTAGTCACATATATATAGTCACATTTTAGACGTCTAATATGTCATAGCGTAACAGTTCAGGTTCTGTCGGTAATTTTGTCCCCGTCCTCCCAAACATTCGCTTCGTCGCACTGTATCCAATGGTCTGATTTGGCCTGTTTCTCTTTCCTAGCGGCATTAGATATGGGTCTTCCCCTGACTCTTGGGCAGTCTATAGTAGTCTTTTGACAGCTCTAACTGCCGCTCCGGCCTTCCCGTTTGACTGACTGTGGTATGGGCTGCTTGTTCGATGCCGAGACTCCTATCTATAAACGCCTTGAATTCAGCGCACATAAACAGAAGCACCATCAAAGAAAAACACCTCTGGTATGCCATAGCTGAGCATGCGGGTTGTTGACGACTGCACCTCCGGTGGTACTGCTTAGTCAATCGATTTCAAAATAGTCCGATAAGTGGTCCACCGTGACCAGGTACTGTTTCCCGCCCTGTGTGAATAAATCGGCCGCAACTAGTTACCAGGGTCTTTCCGGAAGTTTTCTCAGCAGCATTGTGGGAACTCTCCCACAAAGTCTCACTCCAGATTCGATAAGTTACCCAATGGCAATAATTCAGAAGATAACGTACAGTCAGCAAACGTCCCGTGCGTAGCGCGCGGGACGGAAAGGTGAAGAAGTGCTACGCCAGCGAAAATAGGGCATACAGTTGGGCTAAGCAAACATGCCTCAACAGGAAGTGTCAAATTGTACTACAAAATACCAACAAAAATTATAATCATTATAGCCTATAGGCTATTCTGAGAGGTTGCTACAGCATCGTTTCTTCCAACTGACTTGAATCGTGCTTTCTGCACATTTCACATTTCGTCAGGTTTATCCAGTAAGGTAACTTTATCTCACTGGACATGCCTGGCCAAAAGTAAAGTTTCTTCGTTCTCCGAACACAGCTGTTCACCCCAACATGTGCCACATAGATTCGTCCAATGAACTGCTGAAGATCCTTTGGGATAACTACCCTCTCTTCTTTGACAATTATCCCTTCTTCTTGGGCAACCTGATTACGATCCTCGAAAAGTACTACTAGTTCTTCGGGCAGATCCTTTTTATCCGACGGCCAGCCGTCTTTTATATCTCGAGTCAGCTTCTGAAGTACTTGATCCTTCTCCGTCGCTCCCTTCAGCTTCATCGATACCATCCTGTAGTCCACTGGTGCGATCATCTCGAACTCAGAATCTTCCGTCACAGCGCCGGGTATGTAAGCACAAGAGAGAGTTCGCAATGTGTAGCTGGTCTCGAGGATGGTAGACTAGCTCACAGTCGTACTTTTGTATCCTGATCATCATCCGTTGTAGATGTCGGGGCTCGGCACTCAGTGGCTTCTTCACTATTGCTATCAAAGGTTTGTGATCTGTACCTACCTTTGTCTTTCTCTTGAATATGTACGTGTTGAAGTGTTCCAGAGTAAAAATCACTGCCAGCAGTTTTTTTTCGATTTGTGCACGATTTCGTTCTACGATCGAAAGGCTCCGGCCTCTATAGTCAATCAGTCTCCCTTGTTGTAGTAGCACAGCTCCAAGGCCTGATTCACTGCTGCCATATTGGATTACCAGAGGGAGCTCAAGGTTATAATACGTCAATACCGGGGCTATCGAAACTAATCCCTTTCTTTCGTCAAACACTTATTGCTGGGCTTCGCCCCACATCCATGCGATTCCTTTGTGTGTAAGTTGTCGAATTGGACACATTATGTCGGCCAACTTCGAGTGGAATCGACTCAGGTAATTGGTCATGCCATTAGAACGTGAAACTGCTTTGGCATCTTCTGGAAGCGGTATATTCTGGATCGCAGTCACTTTGTCTGGATCGACCTTCAGTCTTTCAGACGTGAGTAGGGGACCATGAAATGTCACTTTTGTCGCCCGAAAAACTATCTTGTCGCATGATAGCGCTATTCCCTGCGATATGGACGGTTTTAGAAAAGCCTCAAGGTTTCCGTCATTCTCCGTACTCGTGCTTCCGTATATCAGCACACAGTCAGCGACATACATAGTTCCCTCGCGTTTATCAAGCACCTGAATTAGACGTTTCTGGAAAATATCGTCTAGAGTCGGCAACCTGTATTGTTCCCCTTGGAGTACAGCATTCAGCGGCCTGGAGCCAGTGTAGGGGACAAGTGAGTATGCGGTAGACCCTCGTCCACGGACAATTTAAAACTCCTTTCCTGAAGAGCAATCAAAACGTAGTCTCAACAGGCATCGAACTAAAGAACACAGTAGGGTTTGAAAACAAACCGTATATTTCCAACAATGTTTGGAAACACGGTAAGCAGTTAGCTCTAGCTTAGTGTGGGACAAACGGCAGCAACCAGGAGGAGAAAAATGAGGCCGCGAGATGGGCTACAGCTCACTCGGCAGTACTCAAAAGCACGCCAAGAGAGAAGTGCTGAAAGAAAAATGATTATTATTCGAGCTAACCAATTTGTACTGACGAAGCAGGAGTGAAACGTTCAAAAAATAAATGCTCATTAATAAAGTTCACCGGTTTGTGGTGACAACCGAAGGAAAAACGCCGAAGAAAATCATTGTTCAGGTTCGCCAGTTTGTAGTGAACCCAAAATCCATTAAACCCGGCAAACCGTTTTTATTTCTTGGAATTTATTTGACAATAATTTTATTTGTTCATATGTATACACGTAGCTTTTTCGCTGATTTTTATATTGACTATATATATTTCATTTTCCCTCTCTTTCGCGATGGACACAGAACAGAGGCCGGCGATTGGAGCAGTCACCACCACTGTTCCACACCTCGTGGTTCATGTACTTGGAGGCGGAGTTTTGCAACCAGCGCATCGCAGCAGATCAAGCAAAATTTAGCCAACTCTTGGCACGGCTTCCTGAAGAGGTCACACTGCAAGTACGTGACCTCCTCTTGAACTTACCTACTAAACATAAATACAATGCACTTAAGGAAACTGTTATCAAACAGACCACACCGTCTGATGGATTGCGGCTACATCCACTCTTTGGAGGTCTGCAGCTGGGTGATAAGCGACCGTCAGATTCGTTGCTTCAAATGCAACAGTTGCTAGCTCCCCATTTATATAGGAGGCACTCCTTAAAGAGCTGCGGATGCGTCTTCTCGTCAACACACAGGCTATTCTCATAGCTACTGAGTTTCCGTCCTTGTTGGATTCAGCACAACTCGCAGGCGAGATACAAGGCTGTTTTTGTACCGGTTCCCCTGTCTCCCTCACAGCAGTGACAAACCGCACATCAGATGCTCCGAAGAGTTCTGAATTTTCAGCTTCACAGGGATCATCCTGTCCGCCGCCGCCAGATGGTTGGCGCACGGTTTAAGCGGAGATTGCAGCTCTCAGGACGCGTTCCTCCTCCCGTGGATGCCGGAGTAAATCTTCACGCAAACGCCCTTAAACGTCAGGTGGTTTGTGCTGATATCACAACAAGTACGGAAATCGGACCAAAAGTTACGTCGCCCCTTGTGAATACTACAGCCAGGGAAACGCTCAAGCCGGCCCGTAGTGGCGACAAACGTGGCCGGCACCCTCCCTAGCAGTGGCCTCTTTCACGTGACAGATATACGTTCGAGGATCACGTTCCTGGTCGATATTGGGGCGGAAGTCAGCGTGGTTCCCCCACGATCAGATGAGGCGACCCCTACTTCTTCACCCATGCTTCGTGCAGCTAACGGCTCGCCCATTCCTACCTATGATCAGCGCTCACTCACGCTTGACCTCGGTCTTCGGCGAATATTTCACCGGGTTTTTACAGCTGCAGCCGTACCGTTTGTTATTTTAGGGGACGATTTTCCTCGGCATTTCCACCTCATGGTCGATACCCGAAGACGAAAGTTGATCGATTTCCGTGCAGAGCTTAGCATCAAGGACACCTAGGCATACGCAGAGGCCATCAGTCCTCTGATCCTTCATCCTGAAGCCCCTCGACGATACGCATCTTTATTTTCGGATTTCCCACAGCTCGCTCGATCTGCGAACGGGCCAATTCCAGTCACTTCCATTTGCACGCACTACATTAAGGCCAAAGATCCATCGGTGTCGTGTAGGCTGAGATGTTTGGCCCCAGACAAACTAAAAATAGCTAGGGCGGGCTTCGAACACATGCTCGGACTAGGAATAATCCGCCCATCGAAAAGTCCATGTGCCCCTCACTTCATATGGTACCGCAAATGTCAGGTGACTGGCGCCCGTGTGGCAATTATCGTGGCCTCGACAAGGTTACACTCCCCGATAGGTTTCCGATCCCCCATATACAGGTTCTGACAGCGTGCTTTTCTGGCAAAACTCTATTCAGTAAGATCAATCTGGTTCGCGCCTATCACCAGATCACAGTAGAGGGGGCGGATATCCCTAAAACGGTCGTTATCACTTTTTTTGGCCTATTCAAATTCCTTCGAATGCCATTTGGCCTTAGTAACGCTGCACAAACCTTCCAGCGTTTCGTTCATGAAGTATGTCGACGTCTGGATTTCGTCTACCCCTACTTAGATGGTATATTGCTGGCCAGCTCTTCCGAACACTTGTAACATCTGCGTTCCGTGTTTTCCAGGTTAGACCAACAGGGGTGACCCCCGTCAGTCAAGCTAGGCACGAACTCAGAAGAGGTAGTATAGAAATTTTAGGCCGCATTATTTCCGCTTTTTGCCAGCGAAGATAACTGTTACAAGTGATTTCCCCAAACCAACAACTTTCAAACAGCTTCGACGTTTTGCTGGTCTAGTGAATTACTACCGCCGGTTTATCCCTCACTGTGCGCAACTCTTGTAACCCCTCACGATTTTACTCTGAGGCGGTACAGGTAAATTTAAATTTACGGACGCAGAGCTCACGGCTTTCGTCAGGCTAAAAAAAGGCTATAATTAGTGTTGCTCCTCTAGCCAACTCAACCACCCAGGCCCCACTTTCTCTCCTCACTGATGCCTCGAATGTAGCTGTCGGTGCCGCATTACAGCAGTTTGTCAACTACAAATGGCAATCCCTAGGTTCCCTCTCTAGACGCTTGTTATCTGCCGAATATCGACATAGCACGTTTGGAAGAGAATTACTTGCTATTTACTTAGGTATCCACCATTTCCGTCATACATTAGAAGGTCATCCTTTCATCGTGTTTACGAACCACAAGCCCCGCTTCATCATCAGACAGGTGGTTTCCCGGGGAGATCAGCCACCTGGACTGTTTTGCAGTTAACCTGCGACATACAGCATGTTTCAGGTGCCCTCGACTCTGTCGTTGACGCTCTTTCACGCGTCCACGCCACCTTGGTCACGCCCACTTCCGTTAACCTTAGTGATCTAGCTTCGGCTCAGGCGCGAGAGCCTGATTTCCAAACGTCTTTACGCCGTTACTCATTGAAGGTGCGCGCCATTCCGATGCATAATGCAGACGGAATCATCCTTTGCGACATGACTACGGGTATTCCGAGACATGTAGTGCCACTAGCTTACTGGCGTGCTGTCTTCAATCAGCTTCACAACCTCCCGCACCCTGGTATTCGCGCATTCATTAAGTTAATCACGCATCGATTTGTATGGCCTAAGGTTAATTAAGACGTTCGTAGTTGGGCACGCACTTGCCTACACTGCCAACATTCCAAGGCGCATAAGCACACACGAAGCCCAATTTCCTCATTCGGTCTTTCAGATGTCAGGTATTCGCAAGTCCACTTGGATTTCGTTGGACCCTCGCCGCATCCACGCAGCTGAGTTTACATTCTGACTTGTGTTGATCTTTTTCAGGATGGCCGGATGCCATCCCACTGAGGAATTGCTCCTCTGAGTTTGTCGTGAATGCCTTCTTGGATCGTCGGATGGCCAACTACAAATGCCCTACAACCATTATTACGGACCGCGGTTCACATTTCGAATGCTCAACATTCTATTCTATGCCGGCGCATTCGCACCACGGCATACTATCCGTCTTCGAATGGCTTAGTGGAACGCCTCCATAAGCAGCTTAAAGCTTTGCTTTGCGCCACCACAATCCGGCATAGATTGAAGTCTTCCCCTTCGTTTTTCCATGGATCCGAAGCACACCGAAGGCTGATCTCCAATGCACCCCGACAGAACTGGTCTCTGGCTGCACATTACGTCTTCTTGGTGAATTTGTTTCGCCATCTCCATTAACATCTCTTCCTTCGTCTTTTGCTACCACATTATCTTGATATGTACAACAAATCCAACCCACACCTCCCCGTGAATAGAATAGGCCAGTGCAAATGTACAAGGATTTGGTCACTTGTTCACAGGTACACTTGTCCGTTGGGACGACGTACGCAAGCCGCTTCAACCACTTTACTCGGGCCCCTTCGGAGTGCTTCAAAGAACGCCAAAGCACTTCAGGATCGACTGTCATGGCCACCATAACACCGTTTCAGTCGGTCACCTCAAAGTCGCCTATGCAGACGACGACATTGCTCACAGCCATCTGTGGCAACTCCCGTCCCTACTCCGTTCCCACCGTCGAATACCTCCACACCACCTGCGCCGCGCCACACGCGATCAGGACGTCGCGCTCACTTTCCGGCACGTTTTTATAGATGTTCACTACACGTAACTTCCCCCCCCAACAACCATCTTTTTTATTTCGAAAAAACGGCAAAAAGAACATTTTGTACAGTGATACGAGCTGTTCAACAGCCACGGAAAGGTTTCATGGCGACCCTGCACATAATTTTTGTTCGCCAGGTGCTTATTTTCCTTCTACGTTATAGGTCGCGCGCAGGTCATGGTAGGGGGAGAGCACACTCCCGTCTGTCATTGCAGCAGTGGGAAAGCCTACCTTCCATCTTTTTCTCCTTGAGTTCTAGTGGGTTGGGTAGCCTGCTCCGATAGCAACATCCTAGGGCCGCATAAACGATTACGGATATTGCAAGCAGACTGACTCTCCACCGTTGATAACCTTCTTCAATGTGGCATACGTAGTTGTTCTTGAATATGCTTGCCCCCCGCCCACTTACCCCACGGTAACTCCACTGTCTCTAATTCAATTTCCATTTGCTTTTGTCGAAAGCTCCCAAGCTTGAAGCCTTCTAGGGGGACCTTTGTAGAGACACTCTTAGTTTGCCACGTATTCCAATTATCTTGCTATTTATTTTGACTGTTGACATTATTGACATTGTTTGATTGTGTGTCTGAATTCCCTCGTTTGTTCGACTGTCCAAGGTCATAATAACAATAATTCCCGGTCGCTCGCTTGCTAACTGGTTGGTCTTGCTCTGTTTTCTGTCGTGCTTTGCTTACAGCTCACTTTCCCAGTCCATTTGCAGTAAACGCTGTCCATTATTTCAGTTTTCTGGTTTAATTATTGTGGAGAGTAGACACGTTTCTAAATGTAGAAACGTTCCAGTGTTTTACAATTTAAAGAAAAATGTGGAACACTTTGCAAACCAACAGTGTCTCTACAAACGTACACACGAATACCACCAGACTTCTTCAACGTTATTGCAACAACCCAGTCGGTAGGCCCACCTATTGGCGCTATTACTTTCAGCCCAAACAAACTATCCAACTCGTCCTTAACTTTCTCACGGATGATGAACAAAACTGCCATGGCTAGTAACGCAACCTGTACGGTATTCTTGGCTACAGAAAGATTAACAGTACTTGGCATCCAACCCCTAACCGAATCAAACAAGAGAGTACTGATCAAACAGTTGGGGCATCTCTAACACATGAAGAAAATTGTCATCACGAAAAGTCACAAAGTCCATTGTCTGATTGGCATTCAATCTGATAATTAGCGTAGAATCTGCTTCTACAGCAACAAAAAATGTCACAAGATTTTCCATTCCTCGGTTTTTTGATCGGCATACTTGTTTTTCCTAACACTTGCGTTTTTGATCCATTCCACATTTGCAGTTGCGTATTGGACGACCCCACGACTGACGTTTGAATATATCCTGCCGGTATAACATTGATGGATGTGCTCGAACCTCACTGACATCGCTGCCGTTTGTCTTCAGTAAGAAGTTCAGTGTAAACGTTTCTTGATCCAGGTGCATCGCAAACGCTATTTAATATTTGCAGGACCTCTGACCCCTCACTGATCATTCTGACGGATGGTGACTTGCACTACTTGGCGAAATGGTTCCTCCGGCACTTCATACAAGTTTTTCCAAACGTCGGACATTTATCTTTCTATCGTTCATGATATCCATCGCAAAATAGGCAGGGGTATGCTGCGGGCTTGGCTCATGCTCGGCCAACCGCGTTGAGCTCCGTTCCATTTTCACTGTTAATATGCTTGATTCTCTGTTCCTCAACCGCTTCGTTGTTGCAAATGTCAATACACTGGGCAAGCGTTAACTGTCTCACTCTCAACAGTCTCTTGGTGATTGCAGCGTCCTGAACACCAAGAACCATTCGATCGCGTATGAGACTGTCCTTCATGCACTTGCAAAATTGCAAGTCTTAACCAACTCCTTCAGTGCCGTCACATACTGATCGATAGATTCACCTTGACGACGGTTCCTATGTAAGAACCGGGATCGTGCGAAAGTTGCGTTTGCCTGCCCGAGGCAGTATTCTTCAAATCTACTGATCACCGTACCAAGGCCGTTCTTGTCTCTGTCGTCAGCAAGAATGAAATTCGTCAGGATCTGCCTGCCCCCATCTCTCCAATGCAATCTCAAAACATTGCCAATTTTTTCGATCGTTGGGACAAACTGTTCAACACCGCAAAATTATCAAACTTCTGCCTTCACATTCGTCATGCCTCTGGCAATCGGCTGCTGTTTGTCATGTCTGTAGTGAAATCACCTTCGACGTCCCCACAATCCTAAACTCCCCGCTACGTGAGAGTTGGCTTACCAGTACCACTGTGCCTGTTCACATTTCCTTGTGAATGTAAATTTACTGTAAACCACTACTGTCAAAGTTAATGTGTTGTCTTAGGTATCACAGTTTTACTTGTGGCTGTATAATGAATCCGCGTCATTTCTACTACTGTAGGCTACATTCACTAGGATAATGTTTTAGCTATCGCTGTTGTGAACGCCGCTCAACCAGTCTGACGTTTGTTTGAATTTTGAAGGTCGACTGGAGTCTGTGTCGACATTCATCCTCTTTGGCGACTGTCGTATGGTTGTGCTAAGGGTTCCCTCACGTCAGACCCCCTAGCGTCCTTACTTGTTCCGTTGAAGTCCGTTTGTGAACCGTGACTAAATCAATAAATAGTTTGTTTGCAGATTCACTGTTTTCTTATTGTGACTTCCACATTACAGAGCACCGTTACAACCAATGCAAAGTGAATACCCAAAGGAGATTGTTGTTGTTGTTGAGTTAATTGGACCACTGCGTGAGATATGCCAAGGTTAAAGGTATATCCTCGTAATGGTAGATCATTTCACAAGATGGGCTGAATTTGTGCTGTTGTCAGCAACTGGTGCTCTTCCGGTTTTCAAGGCAATTTTCAGCAACTGGTTTTATTCGGGTGTCCCGGGACAGTTACATTATAATAAGGGTTCCAATTTTGAGAGCGCGTGAGCTGTGTACGCTCATGAAGGTAGATAAGACACGCACAACATCCTGTCACCCAGAAGGAAACGGGCTGATCGAGCTCACCAGCCACACGCTAAATGGTCTGGTGAAAGCATTTATAGAGGAAGTTCAATAATGAAACGAGACGTTTCCACAGCGCTTGCTGGCGTATTGGGCACTGTTCATTCATCCACCAACCTACGGGTGCTCAGTGATGCACTGTTTTACACTCGAAACACATATAGCTGTCAAAAGCCCATGATCATGCACTTCAATCGATTGAAAGCAGCTGAAGCCTCAAGAGAAACAGATATATCAGAAGGGGTACCAAAGGTAGGAACAAAGGTTGAGATTCCAGACGACGTATCAGTGGCACCGGGACGATGCCTCATTAAGGGCAGTGTAGCATAGTGAGAAATTGGAATCACCACGACAGCCTACTGTCAGCGTCGTGCCAATTGATGAAACAGGAGAAGGCCCCCTTGAAGAGGCTTATCAGTGTCATGTGTTACGTAAACGTTCATACCTGAATTCTGTCTTTCGTCTTCTCGCCTGCCTGTTACACTTGTAGTGTTGGTGTGTTGTTGACGCCATCCTGGTTTTAGATTGTGTAAATCGTAGCGGGTCTTTGACTCATGTTTGTTTCTGTTATCTCCTTCTACAGGGCTATCGTTGAAACCCTTATTTCAGAAAAGCACTGTCCCTCGATGTCTCCACGTTGCGCAATGTTGGTGTGCGAGTATAACGGATGATCGAAGCCAGAACGTCCGGCTTGCCTGTTACGTTTTGGTGACAGCGCCAAGATGGTCTGGCTGCTATATGATGTGTAAAATAATTCCAAAACTCATAGTTGCATACTGCATTCAGGCTATTAAAATGTTCGCATGATGTATGCCGCTTAATTGTTTGTCCGCATGCCATCGAACTTCGGTGCGAACCTGAAATATATTTGATTGCTCTAAAAAGAAGGCAGTTATGCACTCATCAACAGCTCTTATGATCCAGTTTAGATTCACACCTTGTCACCATCAAAAGTTTGCACGTAGTATTCTAGGGCGTGCGCTAGAAATCGGCTATGGTTTGTAGTAGTGATTTCAGTGATACTTCCTCATCACTGTATCTTCTAGTATGCGCATTCTCCATTCTTATCGACTCAACGTACCGCTTGGACCACCCAGTGTCAGAAAATCCTGCTGCGTTCATAGATGTCAGTTCACTTTTCAAAGTACGCTTTCATTTGTATTCGCAGGTGGTTTAAAGTCAATGCTGCTTCATCAGCTACCTACCTGCCTCGTTGATCTGTTCGCTGGTCAAAATAGGCTTCAGCTGACCCCTACAGGTTTTTGGTATATTCGTGATAACATTAGTATGCAGTCAGCTATTAGCCTTTCGAATATTCACACTTTTTTTCCTCACTGTCGCTGTTGCCAATCTCCTCGGGCAGAGGGCCGGACGATGCGCTCACGTGTTCCACAAGGGACTTGGCCGCACGTGCATCCTGCGCATATGTTGTCCAAATACTGCTGAAACTGAGTGTCTGAACCACTGGGCCCATCTGCTTTACGGTGATCTTCTTGGTCCTGCCACTTAGCTGACAAATTGGCATCTCGGTTATTTCGTTGACTATCACGCGAAGAACAAGCAGGATTTCGATTTTGTTGGGGGTGCGTTGATCACATTTTTACCTTGCGACAGATCTTGGAACATCGGCACTATTACAGACAGTCCACGGTCGCAGTCTTTTTGAATCTAAAGGCTGCTTTCCAGTCAGTTGCACGTAACGTTCTCTGGAGCTGTTTTCTCAAAGGAGTACCAGAGAAATACGTGAATCTGTTGAGATCATTGTATGCTCACTCTGCATGCAAGGTGAGAGTTTATGGACAACTGTCTCGGGCGTTCATCACCTCTAGTGATGTTCGTCAAGGTTGTCCGTTTTCTCTTTTGTTTAATTTTGTCACAGACGCCATTTTGGAGGGTGCGCTTGAGAAGTCCCGTTAACTTGCTGTTGAGCTTCTTCCTGACGCTATATTGACTGATCTGGAGCATGCAGACGACATTGTCCCTCTGCCGAAGACATGCAGACCATGTTGAGCAAGGTGAGTGGCCGGGTTGGTTTGTATGGAATGCGCTTTGCACCTTCAAAGTATAAAGTCTTACTTCAAAACTGGGGCATTTCCACTCCTACTTTCTTTATTGCAAGTAATCCGCTTGAGACTGTGAAGAGCTTCACGTACTTGGGTAACACCATCTCTTCAGGTTGTAATATTACTAATAAGCGAGGATAGAAAAGGCACGAATTGCGTTTGCCAAACTGCGTCATCTGTGACGTCAAAAGGACGTTTGGTTGTCGCTGAAAGGAAAAGGATATAATGCTTGTGTACGTTCCATTTTGCTTTATGGTTCGGAAACGTGGCCTGTTCGCAAGGGAGATGTCAACAGGCTTACTGTGTTTGACCATCGCTGTCTCTGCCAATTAGCACACAGTAAATGGACTGCTCGTGTGAGCAGCGTGGCAGTTCGCCAGCGCGTATTCCTTAACGCTCAGGATGCGCGATCAATTGGTCAGCTCCTCACGGTGCACAGCTTGCGATGGTTGGGTTACGTACTCCGTAGTCATTTGATCGTTTACTGTAGCGGGCATTATACACTGTGACCACCAACAGTTGGGTAAAACCACATGATGTTCAAGCAACAACGTGGTCACGAAATATGAAGACCCTGATTGCTCCATTGAGCCTGCCTGGATGGGATCCTCGTGATCACTCAAACCGCTGGTTAGAAACGTTATCCGAGATTGTGATGTGTCGTAGTCAATGGCGTACCTGTATCTATACCATTTCTAGTTGTTCCGTTTTGTCTTCTTTTAATAATTTTCAACCTTAGTGACGTTTTCTTCTTGGATATTCCACGTCACTGTTGAGGTGGGCGGCGGCCCGAGCCACAATACCTCCTGGTCAGGTTCATGGCTGTTATGATGATAATGATGATGATGATCGTTGGCTTAAGCTTTCACAATGCCTTACAAGTGAACTTCAAGAGTCACCTGTATGACCCCTATGCTCACGTTCCTGCGGACACCTGTGTAAACAACCGGTGCAATATGAAGGGGAATGTTTGAGGCCATGTGTATGATGGAGGCTGGTCAGATGTGCATCCCTAATTAACCGTATTCTTATCAAGGACAAGGTGAGAGGGGAAATATCCTGTCTTCTCTGATCGTCCAATCATTTTCTGCAGTCTGATATCCAATGGCAACAACAAGAGATATTAAAAGTACGAACTATGATCAGCAATGTACGGAACATGAAGTAAACAGTAAAGAGGCATAGTTTTCGTTGACCACGGGGACCATACGTGTTTCCCAAAGAATGATATCAAAGCAATTGTGCTGACCCGATAACTTATAGCAGGAACAGAATAATCGCATACTTGAGACATTATTTGCTGTGTACAGAGTTGTCCTGTTGCCTAGTTGTTAACCTTTCTAGAAGTAATTCGGCAGCACTTGAACAATCGAACGAGTCTAATGAGAAAGCTACCAACCTAGACATCAGCAAGATAAAGTTTTCCATTCTTACACACAAGGCCAATTGTCAGGCCTGACCGGCTGGCAAACGTGACTGCAAACCTATGGTAAACGAGGCCATTTTGCTCAACGTTGACAATCCCGTCAAGTAGCGCACTTGGGTCAATATGTTCCTGGTGATGCCTCGCCTTCACAATTGACGGAACACATTTACCCAGTGAGTAATGATACGTACATTGTGTAGTAAAAGCCTATGTGTTGATGTAGAATTGGATACTGCTTCTCCGATAACAGTCCCTTCTTCCACTTGTCTGTGAAAGAAATTAATTTGATTTGTCGTTTCCTTCAGTCTATACGTTTAATAGATTCATGTATTCACATCGGAATCTTCACTGTAGTGGATTTATAACTCGAATCAACATCTAATATTGTTGTCGTGTATGTGATCTATTCGAACAGTCGTTCCGCCTGGAGGGAATGCAATGCTAGTTCTGGAGATAACACTTTTAATTGATCGCATTCGGATTATGACGTACGGCACTTTGCCTACTTCAAACGAGCTGGTCACGTTACTAGTGCAGACATTTGATGACGCGTGTTAGTAAAATCCGCAGAAACCTGATCAGTTCTTCAAATAGTGCAAGTGCACAGTCTTCCATAGGTCACGTGCTCTTTATGTCGACCAGACGTTTATTCCATGGGACCTTATTTATCGGAGCCATAAGCACCTGGATAAAGTCTTGAGGGAGTCAATATATTACGTGGTTACAAAATGTGCAATACCTGACCGTCCCGTGGATCAAGATCGCGAAATCCATATTTGCTGAAACCACTGCTTGAAAACGCCATCTGGCATAGTTGCACGCCACAGTCAGTGGCGTGTCTGCGTTCTCATTGTTGCTTCTATTTCATTTTATCTAGTTTTTTGTTTCCTTTGTCCTCTGACTTTTATTTGGGACTATGTTTTTGTCATTTGCGGCTAAAGACGTCTCGTACTACGGTACCATCCGATCGTATTCTGGATTACTTGTGATTGAATGAGTGAATTCCTGCCGGTTCAACGTCTTGTGCTCAAACCTTGACCGATCCCCCAGACTCCTACTGCGACAATGGCCATCGTAAACTGAACGCAAACTTACGAAGAGCCAGCGTAATGACCGTGTGCAGGCAGTGAGAGTGAAAAAGAAATTCCTATTAGGTCATGCATTGTTTTCCTTAATTCGTGGTTACACTGACTGTAGGCGAGGTATTTTTGGGGTTATATGTGGAAAGAACGAGCCACAAATTGGCAGCCGGTCTCGATAACTTGATAGATAGGTTCGACACTTTGGAATGGTACGTTTAATTTATATTACTGGTTATCCCCTCTCGGAAACCGACTGCTCGGCCGTACCAAAGTTCCTAGTCCCAACCCTCATCTTATATCTTTTTTAGACGTTGTCTGAATTGATCACATTGTTGGGACCTTGTGATTAGGGCTTACCAGCAACCATACTCGTCTTCAAAAAGAGATGTCAAAACATTATAGGACAACTACATAAGTCTTAACCTTTTCTCTGTCGCGTCTAAAGTATTCACGGATCCGATAATGAAGCGGTCTCTGGAACAAAAAGAACCGTGCACGAGGAGAATAGGCATGTTTCTAACCTGCTCGCGGGTGTATTTATGTCTTCTGTCGATGTAACGAAAAATGGCGCATCCACCCTCCTTTTTGAGCTGACAGTCGTGGTTTTTAACCTTCAGATGCGGTTGCCTGGCCTATTCTCTATAGGCATCTTCCATCTTATATAAACCTTTGTGGAATACCGATCTGTGGAAATTATTGTGTTCACCGTGAGTGAAGACTGCACAGCTATGGGCTTTCATTCCGACCGCCATCTGCATCAGGTAGCATCCGACGGGAGTCTTCGGTCTCTCCATCCTCCTCAGCCACGTGATGGATAGTGTTTTATGAAAGGACGATGAAGTGGTCACGAGCTATGAAGGGCTGGGTGGTCCCGTTGTGCAAGAGTTGGAGGTGCCGTCTTCCAGGTTGAGGACCATCCACATGACCATTTGAAACGCCTTCGAACATGATAGCGCTGTGGTCAGTAGTGAGTCTGTGTTCATAAAACTGTTGATCCCTCTCCGTGAATTTCTATTGTTTTGTCTCATTTTTTTGTACACTTACGTTTGTTTACCGATCTGTTTTCTCATGAACTGTTGTTATGATCGGCAACGCCAAACCGTACTACCCTCGGCGCGACTCAACGTTGAATATATATAGGCGTGTATGCATCCTCGAGTTGTCAGATAATTTTTTTTTGCATTTCCTTAATGTACAATCTTTTATTTTCAGCCCCTGGTTTTTAGTTCAATCGCTAAAATCTTGGTCTTCATCCTATGCATAGACCCAAGGTTTACGTCGAATATTGGTAGGTTCCTTGTTTTTTTAAATTCCAGTTCGGATCTTTCCAAGCTACGTTTTATAGAACTAATCAGTCAGCACTTCAAAGGTTATCCCTAACTCTTATCGCGTGTGCGTAGTAGCTCGTGGTGACAATATTCGGATAACCCACTATTACTGGACCTTTGCGACCTGATAAGTCACATAACAAGAATTATCACGTGTAATGTTCAACGGTTTCATTTTTTGTCTCCGAACGGAGTTTGAATAGATTGCATCCCTCGATTACAATGTAGCTTGTATGGAATCTTTACTTCAATATAGTCAGTAGTTTTCAACTATAGTGACCTCCGGTTAACTTGTCACCCGAAGAGATCGCCAACTACTGACGACGTATGAGAAGTGGCAAATTAACAGATAGCTGATACACGGGCAAACGGATGGGCCTGCTATACACCACCGGTTGCATCCCTAGGCTACAGATTGAGGAACGGCGTTCCACGTGAGTACCAGCTGCGAAGTAAGCGGGGTTCTCGCAACGAATAAGCGACCGAAGACAATGAATGATTTTGCCACCAGAACGTGATGGATTCACATTTAGCAGCCGCGTCTCCCATACAATGCCACAAGCTCTTTGGGGGCATTACGATATACAAGTTAAGTTGAGTCAATGAACTGTTTTATGCATCCCGAGAGGTGATTTCAAGCTTTTTACACACACATCTTCGGTAAACAGACGATATTTAAATAAGTGTGCTTATGTCAAAATTATTAGTACAACCATGGGATTCAGGGGCAGGTTAAAGTAAGTTGGTCACAGTCTTTATCAGTTGTGGAAAATATTTATTAGTTTGGTTTCGAGGTTAATTCAAGAATGTGTTTGGGTGAGATTCGGGTTAGAGAGGGAACAACGGAAGAATAGTTAGACCGGATACGTGCAAATAAATGTTTGTTCAAGGACCTAATGGAAGATACGGAAATACACTTAAAGGGATCCGAATATAATGGATGTTTTTGTTGAAAACCGTTCGCACATTTTGAAATGACAAAAACACGAATTGTTCGCGGAGGATGCCGCTGCAACGGAACAGATGTTTTAGGTATCTGGCAAAAGGTTCAAAGTTTTTTAACAACAAACCATGGAAAACCTCGTCCGATTTGTTCAAGAGATAACTGGACCAGGAATGGAAACGCCTATTTCCTGACATGACGATCTTTGTATTGTGGTGTGTTTGATTGAAGTTTGATTGCAGTTTGCTGTCTGTTTGATAGCATATTTGCGAATCACCTGCCTGCATTCATAACATTTTTAGTTCTGTTTATTCTTGTCTTATGCATCTTTTTTTTATAGGTTATTCCACGTCACTACTGCGGCGTGGGTCGGCTCGCGCCACAGTACTTTTTGGTCAGGCCTATGGCCTGTTGCTCTTAGGGTAAAAATTTTTTCTCATCTGGCACCGCTGTTCTGGTAGTAGCCATCAAAAACTGTGTGATCTAAGGGAACAGTTAGCCAGCTCCTAATCTCGTTACTTTATTTTTCTCTCACTGGACCGCTGTTGAACGTTTGATATGATCCCTATACACTGACTTAATATACAGTCACTCAGAATGAATAAAACAAATTGCTTTTTGAACTCCACTTCATTAAAAGCGTTTATTACGACCTACACTACCTCTGTTTTATAATATCTTAAGGTGTGTGTCAGTTCTTTATGAGTTGCCGAGTATGGTCATTTTATTATTCACGGTACTCCGCTCCGAATATTTACTCACATTTTTATACATTTTTAGTGGTGGATGAGGTTATGCCCCACGGGCATTAAAGCTGAAGCAGTCAATCGAACGATCGGTTCAAACGGCTTCGGTTATGATGCAAAAGGGCAGAGCAAGTGAGTTTCAGGTGCTCTAGGTGGATCGTATAATTTTCCAATTACGACTACCGTGACAGTCTGAGCTGAATAGTCCTATCTAAGTTAAGAGACCTCGGACCACCTGACTAGTATATTGCCAAGTCTAACAGTCACACTGTACAACCGAGCATGACAAGCTGGATGCGAGCAGTAGCGTGATCACTGTTCAAGTAGGTGCTTACAGTCCTTAGTTCGACTCCGACTACGGGAGTTAATAGCAAGGTTTTTTGACAAAACCTACCCTCAGGTGGTACATCGTATTTTAAGTGACATAATTTAATGTTTGCCAGAGAATTAGGTTTGTTTGTGAAAACCATAGCAGACGCTCGACATAGTCAACAAGATGAATTGCTGTACACCTAGGTGTATATTTTTAGTATTTGTGGAATATAAGTCTACAATTTGGATTTAAACTATCCCTACAGTAGTGTCGTCTGATTGAAGAGTAGCACCATGACCAAGATTTTAGTTCACGTGTGCTCTTATTATATAACACAGCTTCGGCTGTGAGTAGTATAGCAAGAATCGTACTCGTTAATCTCCACGCCAGAAAGACGTGGAACCAGAAGCGACTATTGGAAACATGTGTATACACTATGCGTGACGTGTGATCAAGGGGAATGTGACTACACTACTGCCAGGGGAGTTGAAAACACGATAACCGCGCAAAATGTTTGCGTCATTGTCCTGTAGTTTCACATCCCTGTAATGGATGTCTTGTAATAAACAATCTCTCAGGCCAAGCTTTTGCGGTCACCATATTGCATGGCAACAAGTCTCGTGATATAGGCACTGAATGTTTACGCCGCTTTAGTTTTTCGACATCTTATATGACCCTTATTTTTCTTTATTTCATAACTCATCACTGTAGATAGTCAGCGAAAATCATTGTGAATATCTACTTTTAATCTGAAATTCTACCTAATTTTCTGAAGCTTCCCGTCACTTTGACTACTTCCTGATTCTTTGTTTAACTGGTTAGTTTCGTGCATATTTAGGTTGTTCTGATGCCTGCACCAAACAAAGACGCCTCCATATTCTCCTATCTCTGATTTTCGGTCCAGTAGAAACTTGTGTTCTGTGTTCACCGTTTGGTTTCAAGTGACGATTAACACACTATTGGAGCTTGCTGCATCCAGCGTTCAGCCTAGGCACAGTGTGAAAGTTTGATATCGATTAGCTTCATTTCGCGCTGCTTGTTTCCGGGCCACCCAGCAAGAGGTTGTAAATGATCACAAGTATCGCACAGCGCTCACTCGATGTGACATGAAGGTATCCGAGGGCTCCGGTAAGAAGTGATCGAAATGCTGTATTCACGCATGCGGCGGCGAATCCATTGAAACTAGCTGCAATGAACTAAGTGAATGATATCAGTGTCACACTTGTTAAAGAAAGGTGATAGTGATCATTTGAAGGTCAGGTCCCTTTGTTGCAACTGGTTAACTTTCATGGTACTGATTACATCATTTTTGATTGACTTGGGCTAAACTTATCTTTCGGTCTACTTTATTACTATCCCTGTCTCGTACGATTGTTGAAGATTAATCAGATACCCATCTCGCGGTCTCGTATCTGTGTTGGTGAACTGGGTTAGGATTAAGCCGGGACCAAAAGCCTGAATATTCGTTGAAGAGATCGATGACCGATCCAGGTTTGTTACCAAAGCTCTTCAGGGAGCCTTAAACTCCTCCGAGACATCCAACTATATTAAATAGCGAATCACTTTTCACCAAATAAATGTTTATCGTAAAAGTGAACTATGTGGATGTTGAATCAATTTATGTGGTTACATGAATGAACCTCCCATTTTTTACTAAATACGATTAATACTGATGATCAAAGCGATGTGCCTTTCCCATTTGGCTTGGATTACCTTTTGCGTTGCTATCGAAAACGCACGTCGAGCAGAGTAGACTTACTTTTTTGGCGGGTCATGCTAATTCATGAGCAGCGTGACTTTGGCAACTTTTAAAGAAGGAGGCGACTCTGGGAAATACCTCAGACTGTTTGATAAATATTCCCCGGTTGTATTTTTCGAAGAACGAGGCCTCTGACATTCCATCAAGACGGTGCACCTTCGAAAGGCCTGAAATTTAGGTAAGTCAGGAGAGGATGCTTTTTTATTTTGGATAGCGTGTAACCCTTATTTATTTCTAATCTGGAATATCTGGTTGTGTTACGGCGCAATGTTAACAGTACGCTGTGTACACTCCGAGAGGTAAATTTACAGTTTTTTACATACACATCTTCAGCAACTATAGGAGTGCATGAAACGTCCCATCTGTGTTAGGGTATGTCGAGTCCACAGCATCCTTGGTGGATCTGTTCTGGTGTCACCACCAGTTAACGACTTTGAACGAATGTTTGATGTATACATTCGTGACGCCGATCCCAATCTCCAGTCGACTTGGTCGTCAGGGCAACTTCATAGTAGCTAGACCCTTAACATCAAGCTAACAAATCATTACTTGTTAAAATACGTTTGCTTCATGCTTGGTTGCCATGTCTGAGTCACACTTCTCTTTCTATGTTCTAATTAACTCAGCCTTGTTTTAATCCATGTTTTCATGGTGCTTATCACTTCTGAAACGAAACTTTGTTCTCCATTATTTGTTCTTTCCTTACCGTATGCTCTTGTACTACCGTTCAACACAAAATCGGGCACATTAAGTATAAGTTTTCTCTAACCTGCAAGGTTTCGGTGATTCAGATGGCTTAACGGCGCGAAAGTAAACTTGGCAAACTACAATTATGGAGTTGTAAGAAGCTGATTAGCATAGTTATTTCTGTTTGTTTACACAGGGCAGGGCACGTGCTGGTTTTGTGCTAATAAGTTTAAACATTTATGTATTGCTAGGTCAGTGACCTACAGTGAATCAGCATGCCAAACAACGGTGTAAACTTTAGAAATAAACTTACTCAAGTGCTTTTTTGTAGGTACTCTCGTTAGTTTCATATGAGGTCGTACACCGGCTCGAACTGGAAATGTTTCCACTTGCTTCGTAAAATTCTTTGAGGTTTACTATACTTTATATTTCTTGTTATCCTGATAATTTTTTATTCAGCATCTTTCGAGGTAACCGTGGACAGCATATTGATTTTCTCCAAATTGCAATCAGGACGTTTTCCCGATCATGCAGCCGTAAGTATTTTGGTCTATATCTTTTCCACAACTTACTTGAAAATAAATCAGCGTGCTTCTTCTGAGACTAGCCTAGTACCGGCGCATCTGTGTGCACGACCATTTGTTATTACATCGTCTTACTACCGTCCTGTCTCGACTACTGATACATCCTCACGTTTTTGGAGCATAAAGTTGAACTAACGTGTTTGCCTGTCAAAATGTTGTGGAACCCATGTAGAGGCATTTGATCATATGCACCCCCTTGAAGAAATACGCCACAATAGTGGAGGGTACGTCTTCACGTTGCAAGTGTGGAAGCCTCTATTCTAAACACAAAGAAACAGAGTTTTCTACAATAAAAAAAAGTCTACTGGGAAGTAATGATTGTCCCATCCGTGTGCACTCGACAACAGAAACCTGAGTCCAAACCACATCATAGGAATTCTGACCGAAAAAAAATGCGGCTGTTGACAAACATCTCAGTGATTGAAAGACAGCCCACGAATGGAAACCGACGTGTATCACTGAGTGCAAATGAACTAAATAAGATTACGATATTTCTCACGAAAATTCTCGTTCAATCATAGAGGAGAGGACGTGACGAACAATTGTTTTCAACGACTCATCATCAGATCAATACAATTATATAGATTCAGCAAAATCAAAAACAGTGTGTACACAAGACAAAGAGGTTTAGCAGAATGACATTGGATTAAGCAGAACGTTACAAAATATCCAGGCCTCTATAGGTCAGTCACTCAGAAAGCAAATCACCAGTGTTAACGATGGGTGGTTTGGAGTTCCACCCATCATTACGTCACAAAGTTATCGGTTGGAGTTTGGGTGAGTACGCAGACTGATGGTGTGACCTTTGGCCACGGCGATTGCGGGGCTTGCACGATGTTTTTGTAAGAACACAAAATCGGATTGCGTAATCGAATGGCGATCGATTTGGCAGTAGCCAACATTTGTTGTCTGACCGGTTTTGGGTGGTTTATCGGAACTTTGTAGACAACACGGAACGCCTGAATGGGGCCAACCCGGTGATCAGTATCTGCCGGATGTGCGACGACTGCACTGTTGATGGATTTGGTTGATCCTGTCCCGTGCCACGCTGGATGGTGTTCTTTGATCCGTTTTGACAAACGCCTCGTCGTGCGACCTACATATTCTGCTGTACAACAGCAGGAAAATGAGTATACAACCATGGATTGGTCGAGAACAGAGAGTTTGCCTTTCAAGCTCGAAGTCAACAGGGGGATGTGGTGAACCAACTGCGCAGCGTTACCGCCGGAAATGTACGCCTAAGAGTCAGATAAAGTCGACGGTTTAGTGTCTCGGTTGCAATATCACTCCTAAAAGGGAGACAGAAGAAAATAGCCTTCTTTTCTACCGTCGTGATCTGATTCCGTGGCTTAGACGCGATCATGTTCCGAGTTATGAAACGATCCGGGTAGCCATTCTTCCGCAACACGTTGGCGACTGTCTCCGGTTCCCGGTCTCTTGTGTATGCAGGGCAAATTTTCATCGTTCTACTAGCCAGGCAGCGAACGAGGTTTCGTTTTTGCTATAAAGATACGAAACTGTTGAAATTTGCATACTGCCCAGTCCAATTCGCTCTACGATAAACAGAGCGTTGTAAACTACCATCTAGGCGCCTATTCAGATTAACATCTATAAAATGAAACGAGTTTTCTGATTCCGTTTCAGAAGTAAACGTGATGGCGGGGTGTGCCTGGTTGAGTGAGTGGACGACACCAGGTTGGTCATGTTCAGACTTCAGTAGAACGAAGATATCGTCTACGTATCGTCGGTGAAAGCACAAATTGCTAATGGACTGGCTCAGTTATTGACGTTCAAGCATGCCTATGAAAATACCCGCTAGAAGTGGACCCAGTGGGAACCCCATTGCGACCCCATCAGTCTGACGATAGAGTTCGTTGTTAAATTTAAACTGAACGTTATGAGTACATCGTAGAAGCAGTTCTTTCAATATGGGGGTGTCGGTATGCTGAACTGAGTGTTCGATCGGTCGATATGTTCACAAATGAAATTGACAGTCTCGAATAGAGAGACATTTGTGAATAGCGAGCAGATGTCTGACGAACACATGTACTGACTGGGCGTATTAACATTTTCTACGTCATTAACAAAATCGAACGT
>LUCH01005923.1:0-12953 GCA_013368495.1 Paragonimus heterotremus | reverse complement strand
TACGTGATAATCAAAAGTCCGCCCGAAGTTTTGCCCTCAGTTTATTTTATAGGGTCACTGCTCAAGCAAGGATCTATACTTCATAGTACATAATGATTACTAGGTGGTTAATGGGAGGGTTTGATGCAGGGGAGACAACACGCGATATGAATTGGTGTTAAAATGAGGTTGTATAAGGTAAACGAGGATGTACTTCCACCCACCCCAGTTTCCTATGGAGAGTTTTTGTATGCCGGCCAATTGAACTGTCAATACCGGCTACCATTAATTATAGACTGGTTGATTACCAAGGTGAACAGCCCACTCCGAATGAGCATATATATATGTGGAAAACTGTATATGTGAGATATAGTCCCATTTTTCTGTTTTTCCATTTGTTCCAGTTACATATCTATATTCCGCTCAGGACAAGGTGAAGCGTCATCAGCAGGCAACAATCAAAGCGCAGACAAGATGACATTGGGTACTACCGTTGTAGTTCTTAACCCGAGATTCAAATCGGAAGCGTCTGCTTGTCTGCAAATTGTTGCCAATGCATCCATCTATATTAGTCCGGCGACCAGCGTTCCATAATTGAGTACAAGTGATGCTTTTTATGAGCCTTCCTCTGCGTAACCCACCCTAAAACTTACGTAACAGCCCCGCGGAAACGTCCACATTTCGATACGTCAAAACCAAAGTAGTCGTTTGCGGCGACCTTCACAGTATCAGACGGCACATCGATTGTTAGCTGAATTGTGCACCCACGCTTGTGTCCCCTAGTACTACGCTCGTCATTTTCTTTGAACTTCTGTCATCATCAAAATAAACTGGGAAATGTTTCATGTGTGAAAACTTCCATTCACCTTTCAGAACTGAAGAGCGTGAAACGTACACATGAGCCACAAGTTTTGACGCTAAAGGGTTGGCCCAGGTTTTCATGGGCGTTCTGACGTACGTTCAGGCAATGACGAAACATTCGTAATTGCACAAGAGGGCCTTCAAAACAACTCGAAAAAACACAGCTGAACCCCACCGTCAACCATAGTTACATCCCTGAATTGAGCGACCATCCCCCTAGCCGTTATTCGCACAATTTTTTTCCTCGCGAAACTCAAACAAAGAATTTGTCTTCAAGTACATGCATATAAACTGCCTAAGTCAAATTGACAAACAATGGGAAATCAAACAGCTGGTTTATAAATCTGATTTCCGTCTCCTCCTTTGCATTGACCCGGATCTCAGCTGATGTAACCGAAAGTATACTGACTAGATCCCAATACTCAGCCCACTGAGTCAACTCCACGGGAGGTAGGGCAAGCCTCTGTTATTCTATTTGACTGGGATGTCCCGACAACCACCGTTGACGAAGGATTCCGGCCTTTCGATAAACGTAACACCTTGTGGCTTCGGATGTCAATTTGTGGCCAAAACACGATTGTTGAGGATAATTTGCCGATCACCCTCAAGCCCCCTGTCCGACGATGAATATCTTCTCGTGACCGCAGAACACTTCCTAGGAATAGAGGTTTTCCCCATTTTTTTTATCACTAGTGCTTTCAACGCACGTTAGTGTAGGACTTCTTGGTCCGGCCAGCCAATTATGGTTAGCCAGATAAAAGCCATCTGTGAATATGAAACGCATTTCATTTAAAGTGCAGTCACCTACGGTAAGACTTGAAATGGAGTGGAAGGTGCCTAAAACGCAGGGCCGGAAATGTTGTAATACTGAGGTACATTTCATTAAAAAAAAGATGAGGTTTAGAAAAATTGCGAAAGTCAAAAATAAGCTGAAATAAACGAACCACCACATGCAATGTACCAGCAGTATTGGGTAGAATAGTGACAGGAGTCCACCATTAACTACCTTTCCGGAAATGGCATTGTGCGATTTACTGAATGATTAACGTATATCTAACCCACCGGGCACTTCTTCATTGACACTGTGCCAAAGCCTCGTCTACGACCGATCGACTGGAGGCGGCCGGCGCAGTCGCGACTAAGTTCAACATGGTCTCACCTAGTCATGTCACCATGCACTGCGACACCGGCAGTATCTTTTCCCGCTGCGCGTCCATAATCACGGCCGTGAGAGTGTTGCTCATTGGACCTTCGATGGCCCATCCGCACCGTATTCCTTCAGACGGTCAGTTACAGGGCTAAGTCCGCCCAAGAGCCAAAACAGTTATTACGTCGCAACAGACCTACATTAATAGTTTTCTGATGTCACGGCTTCTAACCACAAGGAATTCGCTACCCTGCTCCGAGCCGTTCGCGCGGCAACTGGTTTCAAATCCACTCATTCACATCCTCCTGGACGTGTTCCAATCAACGAATACGGTTGAGAAACGATTTGGCTTTAATTTCGTTCGTATTTACTTGCCAACCCACCTTTATGTTCAGAATCATGTCCAACCACAGAAAAACTTCTGCGTCTCTGACATTGCAGTTGAAATCGACTAGGCTATGTGACAATTCCCAGACACAAAGCCGAAATTTGACAGTCACCCAACAGCGTCCACAACCACCATGTGGTTGACAAGCAGTTCTGTTTCTACATTCGGGCTGTGATTCTGTCAGGCACATCTTTTAATGAATAATATGAGAACTATATAGAAAAACAGATCTAAAAATGTGTGTCCTAGTAATCGACGCGCTCATGTTCAAAATCGGCGGACTGGTTGAGTCTTCAGTATGGAACATCGCTTTTGGGCCGCTACAAATTTTTGAAACAGGGGTGATCTTGATTTGGAGACAGCGGTAACCTTGCCTGGTCTGATGTACATACACCATGGCCATTGGTGACTGGCTGAGACTCATTTGTGTCTGATTCCGTGATAGAAAGTGTGGAGGAAGTGTCAACAGGGTAAGATGAGACGATGGAACAACACACGGTGGACTTGGTGGGCTGGTCTAAATTACGTACTATTCGCTTGAAATGGGTAGGGCTGTAAAGAATTTATCATACATGCATGCAGTTTGCCAGCTTATTGACTGCAGGTTGCGGTTTGATAAGCGTTTATTTAGAAGGACTTACTAAAGATAGGGCAAAAAAGGCTAGGTGACAAAACGAGACAGGTTAGTCTTCTCATTAGAAGATGCATCACGCGACTGGTTGTTATAATTAAAAGAGTACCTAAAATTAGGAGTTGACACAAAGTCATTTTATTCGTGGGCTGTGGTGTTGAGATTTCGTATTTTTCTAATCTTAGATTGCTTTGCATTCGGCTGAGTTACTCGGACGTCATTTTTCTTGTGTCGATGAGGCACAATTGATTGGCTCATGGGATAGTGCTCTGAGAAGGGCCACCTTAAAGAGGTGCCCAACCCGGTTCCTTCGACAAATGTTCGTAACCCAGGTACCGCTGTTTTTGACTTATGAATTGGCGATATGTTACCTTGTTAGTTTGACCTTCCCTGAGAATAGGGCGGAAGCAATAATGCCCTGTGGTTAAATATGAGCACAGTTACTTGCATGTTCGAGGTTGTTGGTTGAATTCTGATCGGGGTTGTCCATTTGTTAAGCATACCGGTGTAACTGCTTAGATCCACTACTAATTCACACTGTTTGGCAGATTGTTTCTCCATTTTCAAAGCGTTTTCAAGTTCCAAAGCACCTTTAGTACACTCGAGTGTAACACACCGAAACGAAGCTGAACAAGCATGGGGATTAAATTCAACAACTCAGAATATCAACGCGCCGCTTGGACACTTTCAGACTATGCGCTGAGAAAAGGAGTAATGCCCACTGAGACGTGTTGACATTCCCCTTCAAGGAAATTCTGTCCTACTTAGTTTTTATCCGTCAAAAAGAATTTTTGGTCTTTCGAGATCCTGGCGATGAACAAAATATTTTTCCGCCGTTCCACTTTGAAGTTGAATAAAAATGAACAGAATGTTCTTCGTTTTCTTACGAAGACGTATACATCTGTAGGATGGGGGATCCATACTGGTAGTTTTTGACGGTCTGTTTTAGCCCTATCAGGGGACAAGGTAGCCGATACACAAATATGGGGGGATCATTCAAGCAACGCACCCGATTCATATTCTCTTTCCCCAGCCTGTTAGAGAAAGGGCTTACACGGTGGATATTACCCGCGTGCGTGCCTTTGAATACGTTAGACGTGTGCGATAATGGGGCCAGATTATCCTGTAGTAAATCAGTTACCACGGTTTGCTTTCAGTTAAGCAAGCTCAGCTTCGAGCATGGACACTTTATTAAATAAGTCTGCTAATATGTTGTCAACTGATACAAGGCGGTTGTATGGTTTGGGCTGTGCCAGCATAGGGCGCCAACATGTTTGCACAACACTTGCGACGGAGTCTCTGCGGAAGATTACGGAGGTTCTAGGCGCGGAACGCTTCCACTAAAAAGAAACATCCCCAAAATTAGAGTAAGAGACAAAGAGTTTAGCCTGCGCTGATCTTGGCTCATGAGTATTGCTGGTCACCACGTCTAGTAAAAGCTCAATTATTTTCCAGCAAATAGCTACCGTAATCAAAATACAAGCGGAATATATAGAAGTGAGAATCCATTCGGTGGCAACCATATCAATAATCCGGGATTGAAAACCCACACGAGATTTACAGTTATATACCATATGTATACTTTATGTATACTCTACGTATATACACTTTATATATATGCTTTCTGGACTTTATCGAAGAAACACAAAAATATTAATATCGCGTGAGGTTTCTGTCAAGAAAATATAACATGTACATTGTTCTTCATATTGCATGCGATCATTCCACATTTTCCCATTTAACACATGAGATTGCCTTCTTTTTCCTATTCACAAGAGCATCCGTTACGCAAATAAAATTTTCGCGAGGCACTATCTGCCACGATTGCGCACATTCAAGCGTGCTTCTCACAAATGCGTTGAGAAGTAGATATTATTCTTAATAAACGGTAAACAAAATATTCAGAAAAAGAGAATGTTTCGGTAAACTACAGTTCAGTTGTGCAACTCGCATTTCCCAGCGCCACATGGAAAGCTGTATACTTCACCTGATCTCACATTATCACGCTCAATGTGGTGATCAGACTGATAATCAAAGGTTCACCACATCCTTACGGCGAACCAGCCCAGCCGTAAAAAATTGAACGTGACATGGCAATTATTCACGAAGTGTGTGAAATTGGGTAAGCATCTCAAAGACAAACAATCTCCAACAGAGAGCTTGCACGAGCTACTCCATCAACGGCCTCCAGACAACGGCAAGGACAAGGAAACCTAGGGAAACAGAAGTATCTCCAGACTGCTCACACGGAAGTGTCGTGTGCTTACGCATAAATCGCACACGCCAGACCAGACCAACCGAAAGGTAACACCCCTGTGCAATTCATGACGATACAGTGTACGTTCAGCGATCACGGTTGTTCAGCGCGCTCGCCAAATTCGTTGAAAAATTTCTCACAGACGCTTTTGATTCTCTATTTGGCCTCTTGTATATAATTCTCTCTTATCTTCGTAACTAAAGCGAACATATTGACTTTCATTCATTCTTCGCTGGCCTTGAGACCGTTGAGTGGGCGTGCTCCGCGGACGACGAACATTTTCCCTCTCGTTTTGTTTAGTATAGGGCCTTGAGGGGCAAATTCATAAGAGAATTTAACTTAATCATTTTTTACACAGCCAACTTGTGTCTTTGCAGCAAAGTTCACCGCTGATATCGACCGCCTAACTCCAGGTAAACAGCCGCCCGTTATGTGTAATTTGTTGCCTATTAACCAGGGCCGCAGAATCCTCGATTAAATCTTGTTTTGGTTTCGTTTATCGTTATTTGTCTTCGTGGTACTCGGAGATGGCTTGGATACAACAACCTTTGTAGGCATTTCTGGAGGTTTCACTATCGTCGTAACAACCATAATAATATAATAGTGGCATGTTTTTCAACGCACCTGTGGGAAACACGTACGGGTGAGCGCAATTGTTTTACAAAATTCAAGACAGTATGCAACTGGCGCACACGGTACACACAATTAATAGTGGTACAATAATCCAATCATGTAAATAAACCCACAGAAGAGACGCGAAAATAGAAATTAACCTGTGTGTGGAAGAAACGCTGACGCACATGCTTCTAAAAAGTAATTCCCACGCTGTTCAAAATTTAGTAAAAGCGCTGGGTAGTTGCATTAATTTACACTCCAGGAGGTGATTCATTACCTAAGTGTGAAGGTCCTGCTGAAGTGCGGTGATCTGTGGATGACAATGAAGGGAAGGCCATGTCTCTCGCTATTATTTGCCGCGAATGGCATCCGAAAAATGTATTGAAACTGCTGTGGGGATTAGAGAAGATATAAGGTCTGCGACTCTTTCGGATTAATGGACAAACATCTGGACAAGGCAGCGCTAATTGCCCAAAATTAATAAACTATTGAAAATTTCGCAAATCTACCAACCAATAAGGGATGTTGAGTGTCTAGACGTTGTGAAAGGTTTCTTCGAGTCCAGTGTATATTTGTGGGATCATGAATGAAAGACAAAATTGTCTGACAAAAAGGAGAGTGAAAATTGGTCAGGCAATAAATAGCGAATAATAGAACATGAAAGCTTTTGGCCGAACATTTATGTAAGTTTGATAATTTTGTGTTAGTTGGTAAAATATGCAGCACTAGCAAACTGCTGAAAAATAACACGAAAACAGATGGACCATCCACTCTTTCTAGTATATGTCTGCTACTGGATTTTGCTATTGATTTGCTTTAAACGATCAAAGTACAAGCTGAAATGGATGTTTGCCAAGATCAAATGATTGGTAGGTGGTATTCCGGGAGGGTTTAATGTAGGGGGAGGAACAGGGAGGATATGACGAAGTTTTTATTTAATAGTGAGTGTGCATGTTAGGTATGTTATTTTTCGTTCTCCTCAACAGTTTCAGCACGCATAGCTTACACATAGAGAGTAGGAACCGCATAAAACTCGCTACAATTAGGTGTGATGTAACAAAGGATTAAGATGCTCCAATACCTACGAACAGGAGTATATGTATGCATACTTGCGTGTCGTCCATAAACATGTTTTCTCATCCACGTGCCGGTTGTACAAATAACTATTTGTATATACGTATAAACTAAAGTTTGTCCCCGACCAAGGTCATCGTTTTTTGTTGCCCAAGGGCGGATCAACGACAAAATAGGGACATGTCTTGACCTGCAAAACATGTGAAATCCGTGAAATTTCCTTTTCATCCATGCCTGCAACACGCCACAACATTCACATCACAGTCACAGGGCACCTCAAAAACTGCAATGAGCACATTCATTAAACCTAAGCTCGGGCCAATGCCTACAATGGATTGTTTTTGTAAAGTTTATAAAAGTTTTTTTCACCCAATTAGTGCTTCGAGTAATGTGTTAGTGTATTTCGATTGTCTGACTGCAGTTGCTTGTTTTCTATTGGCAAACTCTATGTGCTTCGCTCGAACTTCGGACAGTAACAATTTCAAAATATTTCAAGAAACTGAGGTTCACTCCAAAATGACCGTTCTTTTCTCAAAACGATGTTCTAGCACAATCTTTACGATAGACGTAATTGCCAACCATCCTGTTGAAAGTTCAAGTTGAACCGCCTGTTATAATAGCTGGCTTCCTTGAGCGACGACCGCCGTTAATCTGATGAAACATTAGTGAGGACGTTCCCCGTCTTCATTTTATTCCCTTTTCGTTGATCGTTCTTCTACATCTCATATTCAAGATCCCCTTGGTAGGGATTCTGAGCGTTCCCTGCAAAGAACAACACGATATTCGAACCACGTGCGTAACGAACCATTTTTCTATGAATTTCAATCTTGATATATTACTGAATCTTGATATCGTAACTCGCGGAAACTTCTCGGCACTGTCTGGTAAGCAACGGAATATATAAGACAATCAGCTAAGTAACCCAGCTGTGATAGTCCGTGACAACAAGACACGTGTCGTAAGTGCACAAGTCGACTTTTGAAAGTTGAGCAAATATTACGGGATTAGTGTACACGGTCATCCCACAAGTCTGTTCAATAAGACAAAGTGAACACAGGAAGACCGCCTTTGGTGAAACACATCAAATAAAAGCAGTTAGTTACACTGTGACTTCCGACTCAGTAAAACAATATGTACCACTGAGTAAGTTCGGTTAGGTTGGGAGACTGAGTGTGAGTTATGAACAAAACAATCAAATAGGAAATTTATGCATGGAAAAATTGCAAAAACGTTTCTAGCAAACTAGACAACTGTGCCACACACGATCTGTGAGGTTGGGCACAGTTTGTTTTGCCGAGGTTCCCGAAAAACTTCAGATGTCCGTTCCGTTAAACTCAGTCTTTGCTGGCCCTTGTCCGAGATACCGTGCTCAGGCTTCTACACAACATACTGTGAAGGATATTGAGACCTTGTGGAAGGTGCAAAAGTTCGCCACAAGCATGTTGTGGTTTACGAACAGCCTAGGCTATCAAGAAAGAAGGAGACTACAGAGCTTACTCTCACTTGAGCGAACAAAAGAGGGGGAAACTTAGCGAATTATAAAAAAATACTCACCAGGCTGACACAAATCTTCTATCCTGTTTGACTGTGGTGCGGCAGGACCGAGGTTTGGACAGTCGTTGATCCACAATCAAGACTGGCTTTTCGTTTCAATTTTGTTCTCTAATCATTAAGTCAGCTCACTGAATGAATTGTCCACAAAGAGCTTAAAGACCTCCAATATAGGTGGGTATCAGCATGAGGTGGTCATGTTGTGATAACTACTATAGAGTGGGGCGACATTTTTTCCGTTCTGGATAATCAGGATTCACTTGTCTACTCCTTTCTAATCCTCACTGTCAGACCACTGCTCAAACGCATCGAATTTTTAAAAAAGCAGCCCGGCCAACCCCCGGATTATGCCAGCCAAGCATCAAGATATCACCATTAAAGTCTGGCTCCCATAAAGTGAAAGACTCAGATTTTCTGCCGGTGAAATCTTTCATATAAACTCCCGGTAGGTAGAATATGTTGAAACCTCAACGACGTCGGCCGGTCGGTTCGTAGGGTCCACGGCGCACGAAAATGCTGATTTCACACCCACAGTCGCAAACTATAGACGTTACAACAACTCAGCAGAACAAACCAAGTCCAAGCCAACCGATACCTTTGGTTGTAATGGGATCATATTCCTGTGAAAAACGCAGCACTGCTTGGCTGCAAATAGAATTGCGTGTCCCTGACACTCCGCTGGTGTAAACTGTATGTCGTTCTCCCACAAGCAATACGTTTGACGTTGACGATGTCCTCTTACGCTTAGAAATCTTTCTTCTTATCATAGGCGACTGATACGCCGAAGGTAGACTAGAATGTCATGTCTCGCTGGGACAAGAAGAGCGGATTCTCGACTACCTCATCGAGATGTTCCGGGCGGAAATCGTGAACACAACATACTAGTGCCACGATGCGATATCTTTCTGCTCGGATTCCTTCCCCACTGCACCCTGCTATCGTTAATGAGAGCAGCCTGACAGACAGGGTGACCATCAAGCCAACACTTTGATGCAGGGGGGAACCCCCAACCACTTTTGGCCTTACCTGTAACTGGTTACAAGAAGAAATAAAATACGTCACTGAATTTTAATCCGGCCGATTGTAACGGCTTGAGACATCGTAATGAATCGCTTCTTCCCCAATAAAATTATGTGGGCCAGAGCTAATAGGCGTTTCATAACATGTTTCAACAAGCGAACGATTAATTAAAACCGTAAAAACTATGCACATAACCTCGTCGCTATTCGTTTACGCACAGAGTGTATGGTTTTCCTGACGACCACTCTAACTTTCTGTAGTGGTCAAGACGAGTTACTGAATAGACTAGGTAAATGCGAGTTGATCTCACCAGACTATCGGCGATGATGAAATAAACGAATGGGACAAAATAGTTATAAGGTTCCAGCAAGTAAAGGTAATCCAAGGATTTGACTCACAGAAAAGTGTCCGCAAGTGTTCGAAATGACCACCGAAATATTCCGAATTGCCACTATCCCGAGGTGGGCAATATCACAGAATAGCAGTGGACTGCTGAAGCGCGATCCGGGATACGGCGATGTTCGTAGTAAAACGGAGCTAAAAAATTGAATGATAGATCCGTGTAGTATCGTAAAACGACTGGGCAATGTAGAGAATAGCAGACTGACGTGTGCAAAATTTGTATTGTATTATGAGTTCATATTTATCACTTTGAACATGCAAAAGTGATACAAAAGGTTGTTGTATCGAAATCAAGCATCGTTTGCAAACAAGATGACGAAATCTCCCATTTTTCTATGAGGTACAAGTCCTAAGTTTTTTTCACATTTTTCGAAATGGTGTTGGCGAGTGAGCTTCGCGAACACATTAGACTACTTCACAGCAAAACCTCACCATAGCCTACACGAAGCATATCTGTCGACACGGAAACTACCTACCTTCGGCTCTTTCATTGGGAGTGCGCGATATGGGGACCTTCTATAACCCCCTGGGTGTGGTTGAGTTATTTAGGGAGTACAGTCAGGTAGTACACTAAACTGCACCATCCAACTGGGAATCTGCCCATGGCTGCGGCGTTTCCGGCAGTCAAACCTCACCGTTGGCTGTACTTTGCTATATGTTGAAGACCCTCCGTCCAAACTGAAGCCATACGGTAAGATTGGCCAGGACAACATCAAGGCCAGGTATCTGAAGTATGTAGCTAGTATGGCAGCCAGCTTATCTCTTTAGATAGACGGTCCGAACTGGCATCTCCCTGTTACCTGGACGGCAACTACGGCCACGCCAATCGTCAGGACAAGTGGTCGGCACTCCTCGGATTGTTTTCGGTTTATCAGTCTTATTGTCAATAACACTATTATCACGCCATGCAAGTTAATTTGGCGCTTATCAAGGTGCGCCATCCTCAATTGCCTCCTATCAAGTGATTTCATTTCTGTCACCATGTATGTTGTTCTTTCTTGCAAATTACGCGCGGAAACATGCATATCTTCATGGGCAGTCTGACAGAGACCAAACCTAGTGCAGTGAAGATGAACGACCGTATTATATTACTCATACCGCGGCTGTTCAGTAGTAGGACCGGAGCAAATACTTTGACATCATACAAACCACCGTAAAAATGCAGGAAAGAGCATCAGAGTGCATCACTACCCATAATGGTCCCTGCTACTTAAAGGAACCGAGTATTGACGTCTGTGACAGCCGAGACGGTCTGTGGCCGAATACCGCGCGCAAATGAGTGGTTCCGTTTCTGGTCTTGTTTAAACGCTTAGTCCATGTGTTGCCATGTCGAATAAACAACCCTTGTGCCATCCGCGTTCTTGGATCACAACGCTGGTGGTCTCATCCCAGATGCCACCTTCTGAGACTTTGCCAAGGCTTGCAACCGTGGGTCAAACCGATCTTCCAGGTACGTAGTGCATGTTTATGACACTCAATAGGTACTTCTTATGTGGATAGCGCACTTCGTTGTTGATAAAACTTTCAGGGTTAAAACTGGATGAGAGCTTTGATCTCCGTCTTTAGTTTACATGGATTTTCCACAGGAGTGGGCGCTTGATCACTTGTATTTCTTAGTTACATCAACGATTTCCCCAGAAACATCTTCAGCTGCGTTGTTCTCTACTCTTTGGGGTTTAAAAGCTGTAATTACTGTGGTCCTAACGCACTTCATACTGATAATCATCAGACGTATGTTGCTGGGCGGGAACTCTGAAAATGACCTCGTGGTTCATGGTGCGCTCAGCATAGTGGATGCGACAGAGCATGATTTGAAGGAAGATCTAAGCATCCGCATGTCGTCTAACTTACCGTTCGCGTATCATCATGCAATGACATCAGCAATGTAATATGGTATTTTAGAGTTGACTGAGCCTGTTTCCCCCCACTGACAAACAAACGTTTTGAACACTGCGGGGAGTATACAGAACCGCTACCTGAGCATGGTAACTAGGCGATGTATTCGAACTGGAAGAAAAATATACCCACTCTTGGGCGTGTCCAGGGCGCGACCACCAAACAAGTCACGGGTTTGGGAAACGTCGCTTCGGTCTACACTTCTAATTCCATATCTGTGTGCCCTTGAATTTTGCCGAATCATGGTTAGTCAATCCCCGTACATTTTCTCACTAAATAAATCCCGGTAGGATAGCTCTCCGTTTTAACACATGATAACGACTGATGATGACATCCCACGAGACCTAACATGCTCAGTTTCCTGATCCTCATCAAGCAACAGTTTTTTTCTCACAGGGCTAATAGATACTGAAGTAACGTACTCTCAATTATCCTGGGCTGCGCTTCTAAATGTTGTTTCAAAGCGCTGATCGTGTCTCAGTTACTTAAAACGCGGGCCAGTATTCTCATTGTGCTCTTTGTATTTAGTGTGGTCCAGAAGAGCAGTGTTACACCTTGTTTTCAACGGTTGCTTTTCGGATCAACAGATGACCGCTTGATACTGGATAAGACAACCCGGCTTAATCCTGATGTAGTGGGTCTCTTCGTTACAGCCCATTTATTTATCGAAAAATTGTGCAGCCTGTAATCTTATACCTTCATCAGGTGTGGGGTGTCGCCAGGGTCAATTTTAGGACCGTTGCCGTTTACCATGTACGTCAAGGGAATACCGACGCTTCCATTTTTGGGCGTTCTGTTCTACGGAATCGACACGAAGTTCTAGAAGGTCATTCGTGACCCATTCTATGAATCCAGTTTACAATCAGATCTCGACCCATTGTGTAAACGGTGAAAGTTTAACGAAATGCCGTTGGATGCGGCAAAGTGCTAAACCCTGAGAATTTTTCATAAGAGTGCGACCTCGTATCACCTCGATAATGATGAAATTTGTGTATCTGAACAGTAGAAAGACTTATAGTCTATTGCCGTTTGCTCTTGTAGGATTGAGCGAACCAACGATAGCCGGTTGAGAATAACACGGCGGGTAGACAAAGAGTATATTGTTGACTTGCGAAGTGAACGCGAGGATAAG
>LUCH01005922.1:12541-35873 GCA_013368495.1 Paragonimus heterotremus | reverse complement strand
TGAAGAAGACGGAGATGACGCGCGGTACCCACCGTTTATTAGTGTGGAATGATGCAATTCAAAAAATTGATTTCTGATGATTTCAAACAAGCGTATAACTGAAGATAAAACGATGTATACCAAAATGTATAAGCATGAAATATGAAATATAATTAACTTGTGGACACTACACTAGCTACCGCCTTTACCACACATTTCAGCCAACAGGCACCTCGACGGCCGTCAGCGCTTTGCTTTTTATCCTTACCTTCAATCGAAAACACGGATATGATGTTAATCAGTTATTGTGTGACGGCTTCTTGCTCACAGTTGGACTGAATCAACTGCAACAAAGCACACTCAAAAGCAGGGTTGTTGTTTTTCAAGTTTCCGCCTGGAATCTTCACCCTATTCCTCTCCGTTTCGTAGTTGTTCGAAAGCTCCTCGCATCACTGGTCATTCTGGGGCGAAAGCACGGCATATATATCTGCATACTTGAGAACAACATTACTGCTTTGTGTCACCCGGCAACATGTAAGACTATGCGGACCACTAGCTAGCCACCCGGGTACATTGGTCATACAGGGTTGTAAACCTTTTCTCTATCCAACCCTCATCTAACGGACATTTTGGGTGGAACGGGAAAAATTGACTGTGCGCCTGCAGCCGGTTCACGATATACATTGTCCAAACGACAACTGCTGTTCGTTTAATGGCCACGATGGTGCCAGTAGTGACTATAGCGTTATATATATTCACACACGTGTGGCCGTTTGATGGAAAAACACCGTACACTAACCACAGTTCAAATCCTGGCTTCAGAAGCGTAATAGCTTACCGAAACGAGCCTATGCACAGGATTGATTGAATACACTGTAGTTTACCAGGATCTGAAAATTTTAGTACCACTTCAATCTATTCAACGGATTCCCTCCCAGTATTGTCTTAAAAGTGCTGGCTTGTAGCTATCAGATCGTCGTCTTAGTTACGCGTTCAGTCGCTTGGCCCGAAGCCGAGAGATGGAAGGAGACGGGATAACACTATTTGTTAGAAGAACGAAATGAAATTAGGACACAGAGGCTTTGGATTCATGAGGCAAAACGATTACCATAAGTGGTAGGCAGACAGGGCGAATCAAATGGAACGGTCGTATATGGCAGTCATGGCATCAGAACAAGTTACTTTACGAGGGTGCATCATAGAGCATCGCTAGTAAACACAGCCCTGGTAGCGCACAGGCGTTTGGCTGCACCCCTGCAATCTGATTGACTGAATGGAACCATACCACCACCCACGATTATGCCATCCAAGCTGGGCCGACCGATCGATGTAGCGAGATGCGTCCCGACTGTTTCGTTGGGAGATGCGCACCCTAACAGTAGCACACTTCCGTATCAACTAGGAGCTATCACACTCGCCACCATTTGTGTTACTGACCATAGTGCATATTCCGGTAAACCTCTGTCAAATGTTGCACGGGGCGCCACAGATGCGGGGAATCACCGGGTGCTGTTTGGAAAGGAAACTGAAAGAAATAGACAGAATTGTTATTTTCGTGGACGTAGAAGGAGAGAGCATGGTAACCAAATCTGCTGAAAAATTTTCCGTAGATGTTTCTGACGCCCGGGTTTATTATTGATCCAGTCTTCGTTTGGCAACTCAACCAAACACACTCACTCATATGTATTGCCTTACCGGCCTCTAGGTCAGGGTGTAATCCACCTTTCTTTATTTGGTGTGAGTCACAACAAACTAACCTTTACCGTTTTGCCCCAGTTACCAAAATGACTTGCCATATGTCCTTGTAAATTCATTTTGTAATTTCTATTCACCTTTGGACAGTCGGTATGTTTACTTATGGCGCAACTTCGCCCTTGATACTGGTTGTCACAATTAAAGTTTACAGCTGTTTGGCTTGCAGAATTTATTGCTTGCCCAATGGATTCACGAACTTCTCGGTGAAATCTCGTGCTTGATTTCGTTGGTTGTTATCTGTCTATTTGCTGCTCCAATACGGTTATATCGTAACGCGCAACAAAGCCTTTTGTTCCCTAAACGTTCGCTTAAATTCTGGTGAGCATTTCCGTGGAACGGCCTTTTTGGTGGGATCGTCCAACGGGATTCAAGCTCTGAGCAACGAACCGTCAAATAGCCATGATGACTGATGAAACCAACAAACGATCGGAGCGACCACAGGTATATCGGTAGTAGCACCAGTTGTATGGAGCAAAGGTAGAAGGTAAAAGTAAGATGCTTGTTTGAAGCTATGAAAAGATGCTGCTCAACCGCTAGAATCCGGACTCCTGTTTATGAACACGCTGAAGAAAGGCCGTAAACCAGCCCCGGAGGTCGTCTGGTATGCGCACAAAAATGGTGACGTCGGACGGGATGACGGTAATGGCGGACAGACCGGACAGAAACTGTGATCTGTGAAAAATGGTTTGGCGGACGCTTTACCGAGAGGCGGCGTGACGCACCGGTTTTGTAATGGCTGTCTGTGTTAAGTGACGGCCGTCGAGAGTTGGGTAAAAGTTGGTGACCACGATTTTTGTTTTCACTTTTTCTAGTTTCGTTGATCCTTCCTCTTCTTACATTCGAAGTCTCCTTGGTAGTGATTACCAGCCTTCTTTGCGAAATTTGACACGATCATTCAAATTACGCACACGACAAATCCTTTTACCCACGAACATTAATCTTGATTTAACTTATTTGTGAAAACGCGTTTGGCGTAGTTTTTCCTTTTTATTTCCCATTGCTGGACCTCCGTTCATATGTACCCTAGTTTCATTCGTGCCTATTTGCTCCGCCAATAAGCGACTACTGCATTTGATCATATTCATTAGAACTGTCAGTCTCGAAACTTGTATATTTGGTGGATTCAATATCGAGGTTCGTTGTTATATTCTTCTATTAAGTTTATAATAATTTTCGTGTGCCTTAACACCCTTTTGATAGGAGACTCGTCAACATGACTGTCTTCCCTTTTGGATCCGAATCGGTTGCTCAGTGTGCTCAGAATTCATAGGCGTTCGTTGCTTACAGACGTGACTAGTCTAGATCTAGCCTATCGAGAGATGTTGTGAATGGACTGAGAGTTGTTCGAAAAATCACTAAATGCCCTGGCTTAACCGATGGTATCGGCCCTCATCAGATTTCACTTTCTCAAATTTCGCTTTCTTGGAGCTCCATGATGGAGTACCTACCACTAACTCGTAGATATTCCTAATTAAACGTGGATTTGGAAATGTGCGTGAAATCGTTGTTTTTGAAATTGCAGCGCATGCAATTTACTTCACATTCATCGCAGCGTAACTAACCGTTACAGCTATACTGCAATGTTCGTAAGCTAACTACTTAGATGTTGTTTCAGTAATGTGAAAACCCTGTGCCGAAATCATACGCGGTGTAAAATCGTTAGCTCTCGAACAGAAGACCGGATTGAGAAACCGGCTTTCTTATGAGATCAGGCAAAAGGAAAACATAAAACCGAACCACAATACAACACATTGAAAAAAATGCGCATTGAACGAATCACAACGAACCCATCTGCATTTTGTCTGACTGTTCCATTTTAGTCAATCTGGTATGATTGAACTAGCAACGACCGAAGTCGCAGTCAACACAGCCCGCCGGATCGAAACAGCTCACAAGCCTGACCACCACGCCAACGCAGCAGAAAAGGCCGGGATGCGTATAGATAAACACAGACACACATACATGCAATAATTTTGTGGGTACATATAAGTAGGCACAGATTAATACATATATATATATATATGTTGGTGCGTACGTGCACTAAATTAACGTCTACCAAGTATACTAAACGAATACGAGACACGAAGCAAAGATACGAATAAGTACGACAGACCGAACGTACGGTACATGACAGTTACAATAGGTCTCAGCTGGTGCTGAACGATATCGCCACGCAAAAGCAGTTAAGAAGGTTAAAGATCCGACCGTCGAACGCGCGAACTAGCCGGAAGTGTCTGTGGTGCCACTGGCGTGCATAGGCCGACAAGCGTGCAAACGAACAAATGCGATCGCACACTGCGAGCAGATGGCAGACAAAAGTTCTTACTATCCTATATACATTATGAACTAGGATTCTGGGAAAGATCTTATACGTCGTACAGCAGGCAGACTGTACATATAAGTAATACTGCGCATAATATAAACAAGCAAAATGCGCATGCTGCTACAACACACTTACTATGTGTCCTCTACGTAAGCTACGTCTACCACCTGTGTGTCCTTGCGAAAGTTAAAGCAAAAATCTGTAACACATAGTGACAGTGACTTTGGAACCATTGTAACATATTCCAGGCATATTTGCGGTTCAAAAAGTCGCTACCCTCAGCGTTCAGCTTCAATTAGCGTACAACAAACACACAAATACGACGTTCGATGATGTGCCGGAAAATTTATACGCAGTGGATCGCTCTGATACAGCACTTTCAGTGTGCTTATGCATGTTTTCCACGCGATAGATGGGATGGTTACCAGACGGTATAGTACTTTACCGAGCCATTAGTGTAAACGCTTCTTGAGGGAAACAAGTTTTGGCGAGATGCTAGCATGCTTCATAGTTGACAAAATTAACAGCCTGCAATATACTGTAACTTTCCTGTGTTCAACGAAAACCATACTATTGGTCCACTGGTTAACACCGTTTTTTCAACATTCACCCTAACCAAGCAACGGACGTTGCCGTCGAGGTACAACATTCAGCAAATGGAAACAACGAAATACAACGGCACACTATAAGTAAACGTGACGTACTTTCTCCTCACTGTGCTGCTGAACGATCAAACATGATGTTCAAGGCATCATTTTAAGCATGAGTTTGAAACCATCCTAGAGTTTGCAGTTGTTTTATTCGGCATGAGTGCATAAAGAACGTAGCGGCCACTTCAGTTACACCTACCAACATGTCATGCCATAGTATGTAGCCAACGTGATTCAGCTTATTACTATAATCACCTTGAACAATATCTCTATATTCACGACGCAGTTGGAAAACAGTTTTAGAATCGAGCACAACAGACGTAAGGGCCCTCTGCAGTAGTAAAAAAAACAATGATTGTCTTCCATTTTTGATTAATCTCGTTGCTATTATCCCATTTGCTGTGACCAGTGTGTAGATTGCCCAAATCGTTTTGAGGCACTCCAATAGCATACTTCCTGTTCACGCACAATCTCATCCTGCGAGCATTTTCAAAGTGATTCACTATCACTCAAATATGCACTTCATCATCGGCAATCAGCTGTCGGTTCCCAGGACGCGTGTTAGACCTACTATCTTGAAAGCCGTGTGACTGGACCAGCTTTGCTTATTGTTGGAACTGGTCCAACAGTCTGTAGTCACCATAGAAAACCGATCAACAATGAAAACAAGGACTTATCGCGTGGACCCTGGTGTATTAGTATCGACCCTGGAAAATAGAGTGTACAGAGAAGGCACGTCAAGTTGGCGGTGCACGGAGCGAGTTGTGTTTGTAGCGCCCGGACGGATATTATATAAAGGGACAGCTTGACTAAAACAAAAGTAGGTAAACAATCAAGACCATCGAAAATATACAAGTGAATGCGACTATCAAAAATATCATTTATTATAGTCGCTATACTATCTAACCTGATAACAATCAGTACAATGATGGACGACCCAGAAAACCTTACATGTTCAGTCCGTAAAGCTATAATTTATTATCGCATTACTTCAGCAGAAACATTACTGTTTGGAGGCAGTCATTCGACGTATACAGTGTGCGTTAGTATACGACACACTTTCACCCAGGCAGCCTGGTAACAGTTCAAATCCTTTATGTTTCTTAGCACCTGCAGCTGTCTTCGAGGTGCAACTGAAGAAGCTTATACAAGTCGCTTGCTGAAATCTGCGCAAGTCGTCCAGATATTCCTTAAACTTCGGGTACTTGGACTTGAATATCCCTCTAAAGTTGCTCTCATTGTCATGTTGGTTCTGCGCGCGGAGACGTTTTATCCGTAGTGTACCATTAAGACACCATGTATTGTCGGATGCTTAGTGGATAAGTGGACATGTGCATCACTGTCGTCTACTTAATATTGAATAAGCTTCTCATGAATAGCAGTGGAAACATAGTATCGATAGGCATCGAACTAAAAGAAAGCAGTAGTGTTTAGTTGATTCTAGCTTAATATGGGAGAAATGGCAGCAACAAAGGGAGGAAAGAAAAGGAAAATCAGGTGGGCTTTAGCTCACCCGGTGGCACTCAAAAACATGTCGAGAAAAAAGTGCATAGAACCTCGGAAGACATTAAACAATGCTCGAAAAGGTCGGACCTAAGCGACCGTGAAGAGCGGAATAGTAGATAAGTCGTTAAGAAAGGGGTGGATATTTGGTGCGTGCAATTAGTTGCACAGCTGAATAAAGTGACACTGCGTTTGTATCATGCCTTCTATAGCATACGTGTACAGAATCATACGTACCGAACAGATAAGTAGGAAAACGCGGTTTTCACCAGGATCCTCAGGGAAGCCACGTGATCGTTGGTCACTGCAGATAGTGTGGGATTAACCGAAACGTGCCCTTTTTCATCTATCCCTTGGAATTGTCGCTTAGACCGTTCCACTAAAACTTAAGCTTGCGTTTGCTTAATCAGTCTCTGAATTGGTTATATACGATAGCTGAGTCACTCTTCGTTGATGATGTGGCTGGAACTTGTCAATAGAAAGAGTTAACAGTGAGGTAATAACGATTGCGCGTAGTGTAAATAGCGCATCATTTTTTGTTAAATTATGTGTCCTAAAGTTCAGAAAATACGTGGTGAAATCTGAGATAATTGTGACGTAGTATGACTGTTACAACAGTTATCTGAAAAAGAAATACATTTGACAGAATCATGTGGCAATTACGGAAAATTTTGAATAGTATTTTCCACCTGTTAATTTAACGTTAACCAACGTGACCTGTTTGCTCGATTCATTGCTCAGTTTAATCGTGCATAAGCTAGCCTGGCGTTATTTTTACTCGAAAGTCCTTAGTTTCATCCAGTCAAATCGACCCTCTAGCATGTACTTTGCAGAAAGTGAAATTTTTGAACATGGCGGGATTATTGATTTGAGACCACCATTTGAAATGTAACCAGAAATTTGCATTTGCCTAATGGATAGCAACGAAAAGCCTTCTTGTTTAGAATCGAAAACTGGATTAAGTGCATTGTATATTCATAACGCCATGACCATTAGTAAAATGTACTGATTATACATCAAGGAATCCGCAAAACCTGCGGTCTGTTCGTCGAGTTACTTCAACATCTCACTTGAACCTCAACCATAAGTGGTCAATAGTGCTTACTCACTCTCCTGAGTTATCAGAACTAGCCATGTGGTGACACAACTAACGACTTCGAAATAAATTCGTCTAAATCGTGATTATGGGGTAAGTTTTGCTCATCTGCGTTCTTCCTCATGGTGTAGTGTCCTAATCAATCAAATGATAATTGACCAAAATATGGTAATATCAAAGGAGAGTTATAACGGTAACAGATAGGCTCAAAAGGTAGACGTACAAATAAAACGGAAGACGTATCAGTAAAACAGGAACGACTCACAGATAAGTCACAGTCCGCTGGACTGAATAGACCAACAGAGGAGAGGAAGACAGCGCCAGAGATGAGATACGTTAGGCAACCGATAGATAATTTCACACGCGAAGTGGGATGATGAACGTTGAACATCAATAGATCAGCTAATAGGCGAAGCTAAAATATTTCGCCGTTCAATTACTTTACCACCTCAAAAATCCACACAGATGACGAAGACGATGCGCGGTAACTCCCGTTTATTCGTGTTGACGATTCAATTCAAAAAGAGATGGTGATGGTTTCAAACAAGTGTACAGATGAAGGTAACAAAACGGTATATACACAAATGTACAAAAATGAATTAGGAAATATAATTATGAATTGTGGATACTACAATCTCAGGATCAGTGGCTTGTGCGGCAGCCATGGCAGTAAAATCAGTGCCACTGCCAGAAGATGCGCTGAGGCTGTAAGTGCGTGAAATGGCGTCCGCGACAGTGTTTTTAGTACTTGAGATATATCGTATATCAGTTGTATACTTAGGGATATAATCCAGGTACGTAACTTCTTTTGAAGAATGCCTGTCGAATGAGGAGTTTGAATAACACATTAACGGTTTGAGATGAGTGTAAACCGTAAAGTTCCTGTCTTCCATCGGATGCAAGAAGTGGCGGATGCCTAGATAGATGGCCAGTAACGTTCTACCAAACGTGCTATAACGTGGTTCCACGGGTTATTGGCGTCTGGAGAAGAAAGCTAAAGGCTGCCATTGCTTACCAACATCAGCAGCTGTGTTAAAAGCGTCGGGTACGATTGACAGTATAGCGCTTGGATCAGGATCAGCAAGGAGAGCACAATCGGCGACCGCATCCTGAAGCTCAATGAAAGCAGTGCGTGAAGCCTCTGTGAACTGTAACTTGGGTTCACCTCTACGGTGATCGGCCATTGGCTGCATTATATGTACACAGTGAGGTATGTTACGTTGATAGTAGCTGACCAGACCACTAGAACGACGAAGTTGCCTAAATGAACTCGGCTCGGTAAATTCACGGATGGTTTGGACCTTATGTTTGAATGCGGCTAATCAGTTTTCTGAGATCGAATGACCTAGGGACTCTATCGCGGTCTTGCTTGGTGGAGTTAACCGTAACGTCACGTTGGGTCAAACGTTCCAGTAAGGTGCGAAGATGCACAAGGTGGTGCTCTTGTGAAGAACTAGCAGACAAAATATCGTCCAGATAAAAAGAGACAAAGTCCAAACTGCGTGTCACGTTACAAATGAGGTGTTAAGAATTTAATCAGCGTTGCTTTAATCAAACGAAGAAATGCGAAAAGGACAAAGTGAGTTGTAGCTGCGGATTTGTGTATACATTCTTTTGTTCCCGAAGCCTGATGAAAAGCCAGTATTAGATCTATTTTGCTGAATATGGCATTCCCACATAAGCAAGTAGTTAGATCCTGCGTATGCGTGATTGAATACTGGTCAGAAACGGTTGTTTTGTTGAGCCTGCGGTAATCAACGGACGGTCGCCAGTCACTTGACCTTTTAGGGGACAGCTGCAACAGTGAGGCCCATGGACTCTCGGGAAAGCGTATTATTCGGAGTTCTAGCATGTAGTTGAATCCTGCCCTGGCGAGTCTGAATTTGTCAAGAGCCAATCAGCGAGGCCGCACCAAGACGGAGTGTTCCTTAGTACAGATGTGGTATGTGACACTAGAAGTCAGTGCTGGGATATTACTTTGTTTGCGAACGAGCTGCAGGGACTCAGTGAGGCGATCCCCAAATTGCCTAGGGAAGGCGGGTTGGGCATATATGAGTGTTATGGCCGCAAATGTTGCTCGCATACTGGGTATGCCTAGCGTAGTGTTTGAGCCGACTGACAAATGGCACCTCATGTCGACCAGAAGGTCAAAATATCGAGGGAAATCGATGCTGATTGTGGCGAAAGTTACCACGGCAATTGTACGCACCCAGTGGACTGTTCTCCCGAGGCCCAAATTACGAGTCAGAAAACGCTGACCATGGTTGCGAGGGTGGTACTTGCGACATGGAGCGGTGAGCTGCAGGATTTTGACATCTCGCTTGTTGTAGGCGGAATTGCTGTAATCTGCCCTTCGGCATCAACTAGGAACGTATGTCAGGTCTCTACATCCTTCACAAAAATGATGCGACAGGAATAGTCAGAGCCGACAGCATTGTTTGTCGTTGAAATTCGGCCCCTAAGATTGCGTCGCCTTGATGACGCAGAGCTTGGTGCACCGTTTAGCTCGGTTACCAAAACGTCCGTGATACCAAGAACAATTAGCATCTGATCGCGGTTTGTTTCACTTGGGTGAAGTATTTGGTCGACAACCAGACGAACGGTTCCAATGAATTTCGTTCAAGCTATGTCGCAAAGCTGCGATTTCTTGTCTGAGAGCCACAATGTTTGTTGAACCACGTCGTTGGAACCGCGCATGTCCATTATAGGACCTGGACTAGGATGTGGTACATTCGAATAACCCAGCTTCACTACTTCACCAACTATTTTTGTTGTCTCAGCAAGAGCTTGTGAACAGGCAACGGAAACTTCTGGCTGCGTTTGCTTCTGGCAACCTTTTAAGCCAGACTACTCGGAGGAGGGCATCGCCTATGTGTAAGTTGCCGATGAGTCGTTGCACTTCTGCTGGCAGCGATGTGGGCGGTTGTCGTCTGGCTGTAGATCGTGGAAAAGTTATTCTCAGGTCGTTTTAGAGGGTTTCACCCAATTAATAGCTATCTTTTTTAAGGTTTCAAAATTATACTCTACCGGTTGGTTTAGCATAACAACACGATGCTGCATGATGACTTCTATCTGAAACATTTTTAACACCTGAGAGAAACTTCCTTGATCAGATAAGATTCTGTTGTTGAACAATTCTGCCTGTAAGTAAACAAACGAAAGAAGAGGATCCGTTTCCAGAAACGTAGGGAGCACTAGAGCACTAGTGCCAGTGGAGGGACCCTCAACTTGCTTAGATGGAATTTCAGACGTTGGTTGGTGGGCGTTTATGGGTTATCACGAATTACTAATTAAGTCGAAATAAGAGAATATATAAATGACTATATCTTAAATGTGTACACAAAAATGACCGATTACGCGTACCTTAAGAATAATAATAGATATGCAAGTACGCAAAGAAATGAATTTACCAAGACGCAATTGACGACTGCAGCGAATGCTCCGGAAATTACGGGCTCAACAATTGTTGGAACCAGTCCAATAGATTACTACACCGTCAGTACTCGCTATCGAAAACTGCTCGACAGTGAGAAAAATGACTCGGCGCGTTGACCCCCGTGTGTTGGTACAGGCCCGAAAGAACAGAGTGTACACGGAAACAAATCAAGTTATTTAAACGCGTAGCAAGGTGTGATTTTAGCCCCGGGACGGTTATTACGAAATCGATAGTTTGACTGAAACCAAACTTGGTGAAAACCAAAAGCACCCAAAATGTACGATGGAATACGACTATCAAAAATATCATTTCACATAGTGCTTGCAGATAACGTTCTTTCTGACTGGTACGATTCCAGCAACAACAGTTCAATCTTCGTGTTATGGTTACTCACGATTCTGGTGGTAATTGGCTCAGGTTTTCGCCAGCTGCAGACTTCACCGACGGTTAATAGTAAGTTGTCCAATTTTTCGCCTGCCCATGTTCCTCATGTAAGATCCCGGAGCGCCATCCCGAGAGCTCCAAGTTTGTCAGACTGTGGGGGGATCGTGTGGCCCGATGTTAATGACATTTCAGCGCCGGACGACTGCACTATAGCTGAAAGGTTCGTTCAGCCTGTTTGTGCTTCATGCCTGGAACACCAGTTACCAGCCTCCGTGGTGATTGCAATGAACTCAACGTCTGAATGAGATGGTACGGATTCCGTCAGAGGAAAATTCCGTTCAACTTGTCTAAATTCTAACTGGAAAACATGGTGGCATAGCTCTCATTTGAATTTACTATGATATTTAGTGTGAAATGTAATGTGAACGCAATGTGGCGGGGAATTACAAATTAATTTATATCTCCAAAACCATGGAAAACTGAACGGTTCTGCGGAATGGAAGCATGTATTCCACCACGAAAATTCCGACGGAAGGATTTTCAGAACGCAAAATAGACTATGAAGGCCAATGTAGTGAACAAGAGTGTGTGCGCTAGAACCTCGTTCATTAACAATTTAAAACGCGTTTGCTTAAGAACAATCGAAACCTTGTCCAAACAGGTGGCGAAGTAAAGAACGCAGTGGTGTTTGGAAACAAACCGTATGTTTCTAGCAATGTTTGGAAATGCGGTAAGCAGTTAGCTTTAGTCTAGTCTGGGACCAACAGCAGAAACTCAGAGGAGAAAGGAAGGAAGCGCTAGATGGGCTACAGCACACTCGGGGGCACTCAAAAGCGCACCAAGCGAACAGTGCATGGAATCTTTGAGTGCGTTAAACCACGCTCGGTAAGGTCCGGCTTAAAAGACCTTGAAGAATGGAATGGTAAGTGAGTCGTTAGGGAAAGGACAAACGTTCACTGCTTGCCATTAGTTGCACAACCGAGGGAAGTGGCACGGGATCCATATCAGGTCTCCTACAGCAGACGTACACAGAATCATGCGTACAGAACAGACAAGCGGGAAACATGGTTGCAGCGGGAATCCTTGAGGAAGCCACACGATCACTGATCATTACACCAAGATGATGCTTTCATCGAAAGAAAACCAAGACATTTTCCTATTAAAAGTGCAAATGTGGACAATTTTCAGGTATATCCGACCTATCTCATTGCAACACAACTGTTATACTCGATGAAGTCTGTATTTGTCCTGAAGTACGCGTTATAACATTTCACGAAAATTTGGAATAATCTGTTTTCGCTCTCAAATAGCCGATCGTAACTCGTTTCCACCTTTGAAACAGCATACCAGTATAACAGGCCAACAGGACATTCTGGCCTCATGTACCTGCTATACTAGTATATCAGTTTTGTGCAGAGTGGAGACACCGAGGACGGCGTCCTTCTGAAGTACGGTTCCTAAATTTTTGCTGTGACAAGCGACAACAGATGCAAGCATGAGCCAAAGACCCAGTAAGATATGCACAGGACTTACACAACCGAAGACCAACTTGGCGTCAAAAACACGACAGTATGGTGAGTTTACTTGACGAACTACACAATTGTCTCCCTTCATCAATGATACTGTACGTAAACACCTACACTGTCCGTTTTCGGCCAATTTTCGTGAGGACGGTTGAATAGGATAATGGCAAGTTAAACAGATTCCGTAGTAAGCCTTCACATCTGCTGGCCACTAGAAGGTCATTCTTGAAGATCACCTAAAAAGAAATAGGACTATATTGATGTGCAATGTGCCTTAACCCAGTGTGACGATATCACATGCTGAATGCTACCGGATTTTACGGTCCCTCATAAAGTTGTTTGATCCTTCCTGCAGGGGTTCCTCCACAACTTTATTAGTTATAAGGAGTAGTTCATCAAAGTCCGTTTGCGTAAAAGAGTTCAGTATGTTCAGAATACCATCTAGGTGTGATAAACATCATATGTATTGCACGTATTTCATCTTTAAACGTGTCAAACTTACCAGAATTCTTTTAAAAGCTTCCTTAGACGTTACTGTTGCATTTAAGCAAGTTATAAAAGCAGAAAACGTTAGTTCGCAGGATGGTAATTTCTCAGCTTGTCAAAAATTCAAACCAACGCGAACTAGTCGGCAATGTTGGTAAAAACTAAACTGGAAAATATAACGAAAATTATTGAGTTTTTGGATGCAAAGGGGGTTATAAACATTGGTTCGGTATTTTTTCACTAGATAACTTTGTTGTCCGCTGCGAATGAGGCTAATTAGTTACACACCAAAATGGGATTGCAATAGGATATTTGCTGGATGGTCGACTGTCCTATAGGCGTCCCATGTGCTAACTGGGTAGATCCGGGACAGAAATTACAAAGTGAGGGCTTGACTAAAATAAAAATATGCGGAAGATCAAAGTCAACAGAATTGTACTATGGAATGCGACTATTAAAAGTATCACTTATTTTAATCATATCGGGGTTAAATACCCGTGCGGAGATAATTTCACACATCTGCAATAGGTTTTTTCTACTGTAGTTCATGTGGATGATAACTGTAGGTGGTAGTTTATCGCGTACCTGTGTAGCGGAACAGATGTTTGAACTACAATAATTCTCGACACAAAAATAACAAGTGAAGTCAGTCTGGACTCACCAAAGAATGACAATGTTCGTGAGACGTCAAATGACGCTGGGAACCATTCTGATTGTTCCCAGCCTAGCTGAGGATGTAAAGTAACCGAGGTGAAAGTTAATCCAACGAATAAGATGTTTTAAACTGGATAACAACCACCGGCGTTGTAGGAAGAACCAGTAAGCGCGTGTAGCGTGTGTGTTGTTTTCACTCATGTCAAACAAAAATGTACAATGTGGTCTGATGCAGCAGTTACGCAATGTTAGCAAAATGGAGTACAAAATGATGAAATCTCTACACCTGCACTACATGAACACTTTCCCAGTTACAGACAGCAAACATCAGACGCGAAGTAAGAATAAAAGTAACTACTGGAGACCGAACGTGTATTATACAATAATTACAGTAGGTCTTAACCAGCGATAAACGACACCGGTGCGCAAAAGTAGTTAGGGAAGTTGGAGGTCCGACCGTCGAACGCGTGAGCACGCTGGAAGTGTATGTAGCGCCGTTGGCAAGCATAGGTCGACAAACATGCAAACAAACAAACGCGATCGCATACAACAAGTAGACGGCAGACGAAGATTTTTAAGGTCCTAAGTACAACGTAAACTAGAAGTTTGGGGAGAATTTTACACACCAGGATTATATCCATGTCACTGCAGTAATATGTGAATGCGGTAAAATCGGTAGAAAGTAAGCAGTCTTGCGAAAACGATTCACTGTCGCAATGCTTCCGGACACAAGTAATTCCGTCACATCTTTCAGAAATAACGCGAGAAACACCATTAATAGTTACAGTATTATCAGGCTTCCTGGAGGTATACGATTTTTTCCTGGTTAGTATACTTAGTTGGTTTTATGTGATGGTTCCAGAAATACGGAAATTAAGTAATTGACTTAGCTCGACCCCAGAGCTAGTTTCGATGCAGTAGTAATAACACCGGAACTGAGTAAGGCAGGTATTTATCTCTCGAGCACAGTTGTACAGCTTATTGTTAACAATGTAACAAAACAACAGTAATGGGAAATAGGTTTAGTGACGATCATCACACTTCAGAATAAGCTTTATTACATTACTCAGATTGTCGTCATTTAATCTGGATTGTTGCCGTATATCGACAGTGTGGTCTGTTTGCAATATGCCTGTAGACCTGGTAGGCAGTAAGATTTGGTATGCGAACTAATTTCTGCAGTTGATGCATGTAGGATACAAGATGAATTGCAGAATCAGGGTCAGGCGGGTCACGTTTAACAGCGTTTTGACATAGATCTGTCAAAAAACATAAATTAAATACAACCTTTGAATAACAATAAAGAGTTGTCTTCTGATGTACATTTTTATGAATAACTGAGTTAATGAAAACGTAGTAATTCCTGAACCACCTTGGGCTACACAAAATATAAATAAATACAAGAAAACTTAAAATGTTTTCAGGTTTCTTTATGTCTAGATTGCCAAGTATATGTTCACCAAGAACTATATATTCGATAACTTTCCAGCCATTTAAATCGTCAGGATTTCTACAATTTCTGTGAAAATCAAACCTTAAGTGGCTACGATACAAATCAAGATGGCCGTTTACGGGCCCTAAAAACTATCGAGTAATCTACCGTTGATCCCAGTAATACCTAATCGTCACAGCAACACTAATACTTGACCAATTTTAGGCTATCCGCATGTATATGGTCCAACAGGAAACACAAACATATCTCTGTAGATAGCTTTTTAAAAGTCGTCATACCTACAGGTTTGTCCGGTTGCCTGCGTATTCTGAAGTGCTCGTCACAGCGAGGTTCTGGGTGTGATGGCATCGAAAACATCACTCGTTCGCGTAGACAGATAAATTCTATTTTGCAGTTTTCACATGTATGATAACCACCATACGGTTTCACTTGTCTGATGGTAATCCTAACCGGTGGACCATCAAAAACACAAACTGACGACATCGGCAAAAATACCGTGGTTCATTGTCTGTTAGATCTTCTGAGATCAGATCTCGCGTACTAATTTTCTGATGTTCAAAATCCTCTGCATGTATGCGAATTAATCCAGCTAGGCTTGACATATCGAGTATGCTAACTTTTGTGAAGCGTCTCCTAACTTCCTTCGGTTTCTTGAGGCTGTCCAGAACATAGTCTGAGTTATTTGCAAGGGAAGTACTGATATCTGTGGGATCCTTCAAATAGGCTACTACAACCATAACACCTTTAAAACGTGACAGTAAAACGAGGAGTGTGCGATGAATACTGTATTACTTTAAACAAGCACTTGTTTTGGAGATGTTGTAGGACAGAGGAACCAAGACATATCCTCCAGCGATTTGTTGGTTGGCAGCGCGTTTCATAACATCATCACGAATATGCATATCTGCAAATTCCTCTGAACAGAGTATACAGACAACTAACTATCAAAAAGCTTCTTTCAGATTTTCCAAATGTGATTTTCCACTTACTGGATCAAATCCATCTTCAACAACTCTTCAAGATGAGATAAACACAGTCTGTGTTAATCGTAACGATATTGCAATTGTTAGAGATAACGTCAGTGTACGTGCTTCTGTCAAACGTATTCATGATGACATACTGCTTCTTTACTTGAAAGATTTTGCTTAAGGTGTTTTCCTGAATCTTACGAAGTGTCTTTCTGGTACTGCAAAATTTTCCTGTCTAGGATAGTCAGTTAATGAAGCTGGGTATCGACGTGGTTATGTGAAATGTTTAATTTTGTCTGTTTCATTGGATAGACTGTTGGTCAGTTTATAGGTTCGTAGGTAGTTTCTAGCGGCATATAGATCTCTGATTGTGCTTTCCTCACTCTTCGTTGGTAGGTGATAGTTGCGTTGGACATTTTATAAGTGCCAGAGTAAAAGTGAGCGGAGATAAACGGAAAGAAATTTTAATGAAAATCGCTGGCTGCAATCTCATCAACAACAAACTCTGAGACACTAAATGAAGATTCATTCAGACAGGCGCAGTTAATGACCTGTGGAATTGGGCCAGAACGGTGGCAATCAATTTTTTCTCACGTTTGTGCCAATCAGGCAACAGTTTGGAATTCTGAATCGATTCGACCAAGGCTACAAATTTAGGCAGTGTGTTCATTACTCACTTTCAGCGTGCAACCCTTTAAACGTTCATCCCTATTTGGTGGGAAGAGATGCGTCAGCGGATGGTCCGAGGTGGAAGTATTTTAATAGTATGAATTAGGTCTCCTTTGAGATATCTGCAATTAACTGACAATTGGTCTAATTCCGCCAGTCTTTCTGGGCTGTGGATTTGTCTGATCCTCATAATTCACTCAGTGGCCCACCTCTGAACATTCTCGGTGTCAAGCCTTTTTGAGACGACAGGTTTGTGTGTTTGTTTCCGCAGATGAATGAATTATAGAGACTAACGTAGTGAGAAACACATGAAGGTGGAGAGTTCCACGAATTTCTTCTAAGAGGTTCAGGGTTATTTGCTTCTTTTTAGTCGTGACAGCACGATTTGTAAGCAGACTCAAACTGTTTACCACAGTGGCCCAGGCCTTGATCGTATGTTAAAGGTAGTAGTTTGTGTCGCTAAGTCAAAGTACGAACAAATTTGGTGGATGATACACACGCCTTTACATTTGTTGACACTGAACGGTAATTCATTTTCTACGAAGCAATGGATTAGACAGGTTAACTCGTTCTGCAAGCTTATCGCGTCCCGCGCACGTGAGAACTCGCGAGATTTGTGTTAACGGCTTACAGCAACAATGGTGATATGACAATTTTATCCCTATACGTGGGAATACAACATCAAGCTAGACAGGTAGTAGCAATGGTAGAGAGAACGCGCGAGTCGGCAGAAGTACACACTACAGTGTCACATTTGCAAGCGGTAGTGTTATTCTTACGTGCATGGATGAATGTGCCGCTAGTCCTTGAAGACGCGACCAATGAGAACGCAGCCTGAGTCCCAGCACGTGTGGGGCAAACAGTTTGACGCGCGTACAACGATGACAATACCGAGTAACTCGAAAATGAAAGTAGTGGATAACAGGGTCTCTCAGGTTGGGACTTTTGGAGCGTCACAGTTTGTGGTGAACAACTCCGATAACTCTCCATTCACACTGACGTTGAATCCACGTTCACTTAGGTAACCATCAATCCACGTGAGTAAGCAGACCTCAAATCCATCGCCTTTGAGTTTCCGTGGTAAGTCAAGAGGATAAACTCTTTCAAATTTTAGAGAACTGAAGATATGCCACATCTACGGCCAGTCCTGCGTTGGCGTCCGAAAGTCGCAAGCAATCAGCACATTCATGATGCATTTGTATCCCCTTGATTATGTCTTCCTTTGTGATGAGTTAGGAGTCTTCAGCCTTGTCCTGGAAAGAGTCACGTGGTAAGTTCTCCATTAAGTTAGAGACCACTGGACTGAAAGCTGTTGGTCGATGGGTTACTGGGTCATCTCTGCGTCCACCTTTGAATATAGGTGTGACTGTTTATTGGTTCCAATTTTTCGGTAGGCTGTCAGTTGATAAAGTGCGGTTGACAGGTACCGTGAGCTGTTTGGTTAATCCTATGACGCAGTTTTTCGAGACAACAAGGAATCTCAAGCCTGGACAGGGCGATCTTTGAAGTAGTAGGTTTTCTCACTTGATTCTGACTTGTTACACCTAGGTTTGAAGTAATTCACTTAAGTTGTTACCCATTTGCGCCCTTACGTACTGCTTACCCAGAGAGTTGGCGGCCTCCGCACTTGTACTGGTAAACTTATCGGGGGTCTGCAGTTGCTAAGTGCTAATTTTACTCCTTGTACGTGCTGCAACTTTACAACAGAAAAGCTTAGGATTCGCCCTCAACCTTTGAGTAAGACCGGGTTGACATCGAAATCGATCCTGTCTATTAAAAAGCTTGGAAAGTTTGCGCAAAGTGATATACTCAACTAGCTCAAGTACAGCTTGTTCTGGTTGATACCTGCACCAGGTTGTACGTTTCAACATAATCAGGCGCTTAGTTCAATTCCTTGGGCGTGTCGACTTCGTACTAGATAGTGAATACTTTACAGGAACATGGTTGTTGGCGGCATCGGATTTCTGCTCAACGACCAACTGCCAGTGGTTACCTAGGCTAAGTGTAGTGATGCAGCTAGGCGATCCAACCTTCTTAGGTTGTATCTTCCGCCTTGCGAAATTTCCCATTTGATACGCCTTTGTATATGTATTTCAGGGGACATGTTGTCTAGCTCCGCGTAGATAGCTGAATTCAATTATTCCATGGTGACTACGGCCGGGTGAAGCTGTAACGTTTGGATTAACTATCATGTCAATCTCGTTTGTGAGAGTGGAATCAAGACAAGACTGCTCCTGGTCTAGCCGTCACCGCATACGACCCAGGGCAAGCTGGAATGGTCTGAATTCTTCTAATGCCTCGGAGGAATCCCAAGCAAAGAGGGACGTTTCAGTGTTGACTAAATGGTTCACGAAGTCTAGCTTCGGTTGACCAAACTCCTCTACTATTAATGTTTGAGTATAACTTGAGGATGATATTTTACGCACAGCGTTGTGCAAAGTCATGCCGGCATCCTCGCGCACAGAAGGCTCTGTGTAGGTCGCAGCAATCAGAAAGGTGAAGTTTGAATGGCGTTAACTGTTTGCGAGACTGATCCTGGAAGATCCGTTGGAGAGCCACACTATCTGCTTTGTTAATATTCCTAGCACTGCAAAACCCTACCGTTCCGGAGATGGACCACTTACTTTCTCCCTACACCAGGTCTCTGTGATGCCTGCAATAAATAGGCTTTGTCGGTAACAGTTTTCGAAGCTCGTCAAGTTAATTAGGGAATGAAGTCGCGCTACCACAAAAACAACACCTGGAGACAGTTTTATTGTCTACAGTAAGCATGGCAGATGTATCTGCTTGAGGAGATTCTTCGAATGTGAATGTCTATGTAAATGTGTGAAAATTTACTTTGCGGCCGCTATCCCTTATGGGAGTGGCATCCAGTCGGGTTTTTGCACTTCAAGATAAAATTGGATATCTGCGTGAAAGCCACCTGGGGCAATATCAGCAACAGTTGTACTTGACTTTCCGTTAGTATACAGCTGACTCCACTCGAAGATGACGTTGCTCGATCTGCCGGGATGGTTCCTAACCAGAACAAACAACTGTGATTGGGTTGTCAGCCAGGCTTTACTTGTGTCTTTTCTGTCATTTCTTCTGTTAATGAGGCTGTTTTCAAAGGTCGAGGCTCACGTACTTAGGCTATGAATGCTGACGGCAGCAGAGGACTGTTAGAGCAGAGACCGTTGAGTGACCTTATGCATCTCCACCAGTCTGGAACGTGCGCTACATGAGTGACGATACCAGAACATTCTGAAGCGGGTAAATTGCACATAAAAATACTCCTGCGTCAGCGTTACTCAAACATATGGGCTTCAAACGACGACTAACTTAGCTTATGGATTTCCTCAAATATCAATCCCGTTTTATTTCAGACTTTGCTGAAGAAGGCTAAACCTCTCTTTACCATTACATGCTCAGATAAATTTGTGTGGATTGAGGCTAGTGTGATCACAATGCGTTATTTACTGAACCCTCTCGCTACATGCGCCGTTGTAAAGTCAACTTTTCCTAAGCTTCCATCTTCTGCGAAGATGGATGCGTCTCTTAAAGGTATAAACGTGCTACAGCATTGACAAATTTACATGTGGAATGAATGTTAGTGCCGACTGAGGTAAATTTGATGAAGAGGTTTTCAAATCTATTTTGTTGTTCCGGACTTACCGGTACATTATCAAGATATCTTTTGTAAAGACAGACCTGACTGATTGTATCCATCGTTTTCTGTTCCGGTCTCGCCCTAAAATTATCAACAAGCATTAGCGAGAACACCATGATAAGTGTAAAAGTCTCCAGTCAGGTTAACTTCATACCCATAACGGCGCCTAGCTGTGTCTCATTGCACACAACAGAAGCATGTCTTTGCCACCAGTTAGGAAGCTCGATCCTGTTATTTTGGTCGTACCTGAAGATACAGTGACATAAACACTGAGAGGACAGACAGACGGCTAGAGAAACAGGCTAGGGGTTTCTACCAGAGTCAGTGCCCCAGTCAGTGCGTAAACCAGACAACAGCTGAGCGCTAGCCAACCTATTTTTGGTCTACCCAGTCGACAGGCCTCTGACCCAGACCAGACACATAAAAGAAGTGGTGTCATCGTTATGTGTGATCACGAAGCGCAACCAGGTGAAGTTGCTTAAGTACATTGAAGCCTTGTTAATCATTAGTCAAAGACATTTGTTGTGTGCCTACAAGGATTTGGCAGTAACATTATGCTTGCCTTTATTTCCATAATCAGAGGCGGTGTAGTTTTGGAAAGCTGTGGGTAACTATTCATTTGTTTAAATTTAATCGTTCGTTGATTTTGACTTCAAGTTTTACGCATTTGTGATTGAGAAGTGCATATGAAGTGAATTCATCTTGCATACTTCGTGTTCTGTTTGTATTGTTTAAATTGATAAATGGAACTAATCTTCACATGCTTGTTTCAACATCGTTAGCAATTAATGTAATGTGCACTTTAGTTTTTTTGTGTCCCTTAAACTCATTCTGAATGGACTAGCTCATACTAACAACACCTGCAATCATTCGAATATCCTGTGACACCGGAAAGGCGAATAAATCCACTCACATGAATACGAAATAGATGACCACTATCTCACTGATGCGTCATACGCTTCGATTCATTAATGTGTCCGAATTAGCCGTTTGAGGTCAGATAACTACACTGATAGTATCAAGAACAAATCGATATATATATATATTCTTATAAGATGTAAACTTTTAGGTAGATACGGTCGGTGTGGCACTGGCAGTAAGTGTCAAACTATTCATTTGAGTGTGTAGACACTCATCACTTACTTTTCATGGCTAAATTTTGGTCGCATACAAATGGAATTAATAGGCCCTATCTTCCCGCGATTATAACAATCTACAATCTCAAAACAATACAATGATCGTATATGTCTTTGGACACTGGTTACACACTCTTCGAGTTTATGACACACAGCCTTCATACCACGTAGAAAAGTAAACGTTGACTTACTGGACATCATGCAAAATTTTATAAACGTAAAGTGATTTCACTTAGAAAGCGGACTGTTAGGATTTAACAAAACACAAGTCCACTTTGTGACAACGTTACCATTTTGGTGAGGTACGCACAGAGTGAAAAGTTCTATTCGCTGTGGGTCTGGTAAATTAATTGTGGTAATGTTTCTATCTCGAAAAAGTTATGGTCAAAAGCCTGAGTCTGCAACTGTATGACTAAATCTTGAGTATTTTGGGGCTGTCCATGATGGAATGTATGAGGTTTAGCTTACTTAACCGATTCAATGTTAGGCAGTTGCAGGTGACTGGTTAATACATTTTATAACACGGAATGACAGGGTAATTTACATACGTAAACATATTCTTAATACTGTAGACAAAGTTTTCTGCACTAACTACATTTCGCCTTATTCCTCACGTTTGTTGCGCTTCCAAGAGGATTGTTAGGATTGACTTTTACTTATTACCCTGAAGAGTGATATGCTTCTACTGGGTGACATGGAGAAATGCGGACCACTTTCCGGCTGATTCTTACCTTCAATCTTGAACCAGTGCAGTGGTCACTGAAAGTAATGAAGATCACTGTGTGTACGTGCGTTCGTGAGGGCGTGCAAACGTGTTTTCGGGATTTGCAAGCGACTGACTGCCGTAATACACCGTTTGTGTAGTACTGTGAGTACATAATGACTTTATAGTGAAGCTGTTCCATCGTATAAATTTAAATCTTTAACTGCTCAAGTAGATGGCAGCACCATCACACTTCAGTTAAATGATTTCAGTCAGGCGTCACCACGGACACTTGTGACCATTAAGCAATTAGACAACCGTTGACAGTCAACAGTCATTTACCACTTATCGGAGGCTCACTTTCGACCACATCTCGCAGATAGATCCCGCCCGACAATCTACCCGAGCTAATTCTCATACTCGGGAAAAAGAAGTCCCGCTGTTTAGAGGAAGTTCCAGGACTTCACACTTCGTCACATACAGTAGTGTGTTATTTATTTTACACCAGTCACAGAATTTGTTTACACCCTCTTACCGACTAGCTTTGTCTGCAGAATTTCGAATGATCATCCAAATCTTAGTGTTGCCTGCACACAGAAGAACGCTTGAGTACAGAAGTAATGTAATTTTTTAATTTAGAAGAATAACAGTAACGTTCCTTATATGGACTCTTGCGCACTTCTCATAGAGCACATTAAAATATTGAATATACTCAGGTGATATGAATGGAACTTCACGTACAAACGTCACTGTCATTGTGTGATGGCTCTTGTGTAGACACCTACAAAATCCCTCAGTACTAAAATTACAAACTATTTCATTTCCTGATTCCACAGGAACCATTATTAGTGACATCTTCAAACCTCTTCCTCGACCATTTGTACCAGCATCCTATCGTCGAATAATCTTTGATGCTTTCCATAATCTCTCGCACCCAAGTATACGGACAACTGTGAAACTCATCT
>LUCH01005922.1:0-10787 GCA_013368495.1 Paragonimus heterotremus | reverse complement strand
TGAGTCGTTCGAAGTTACTGCGGATGCATACGCGTGAGGGTCGTTCAGCGGCGGATGTGTGGGCATAACATTAAGATCAAATGCCACAGTAAGTCGGTCCGGGCATATGACCTTGACCACACAACGGTATGATTGGCAGTTTGTCAACCACGGTAAGTCGCTAAGTCAACTAAGAAAGAACCAAGTGGTGGCTCGAAGGCAACCTACTGAGTTATCGATAGGTTTTGGCTCTTGGAGACTCGCATGTGTGGTTTACAGCTGACGTTGTCGCAGCTTGGGATGTTGGACAAAGCGAGCGGCTAGGTCGTTCCTGCGAATAACTATCATTGGGGTCAAAGTGGGAGGTGGATACAGCTTAGCAAACCGAAATCCACCAAGTCTGTATGCACAAATCCAACTACGAACCAACCAAGTAGCACATACTCCGCCGACAGAGCTGTTTCTATTTCACTAGTCAAGTAATAAAAAATGAAACAAATTATTACGAAGCGGATAATGTATAGGACTGGATGAACTGAGAACTAGTAAAAATTATCAGCGGTGAATGTGAACAATAGGATAGATAGTAGGCAATTTGTATACGACATAAGTCAAAAGATAAAAATCATTAGACGTATGGTAAAACAGCGACCCACAACTAAGGAGCACCAAGCTTACGCTGGGAAACTCCTGTCGATTGTGCAAATACTATCTCTTCTTAAAGAGCGTTTAAGGATCTGCCGACGGAGATGAGTTTACTTTCTCATGTGATGAGACCAAGATTTACTTAACTTTCGAGGATGTCCACCAATAGTCTACGACCTTGCCCATAGAATTTGGCCAGATAGATCAGGATCAATGCAACAGATCCCTCTGCATTTGTCGATAAAGCAGGTAGTACGTTTCAATCTGTTAAGTATTTTTGTGTATGCTGAGTCGTTCAACCCGTACACCAGGTGGGTACCTACAGACAGTTATCACTTCAGCGCCAATTTGTTCTACCCTAGGAACGGCGGGCTTATCTGAATGCATTACACAAGCTGACGCCTTAAAAACGTAACAGAGAACTCGCAGAACATACCGCCGCTCAGCTTGAAAAAGGTTGGATGAATTTTTCACAGTATACGAAGGCCTTTGCTGGACGATTGGTTTCGTTTGCCGTTGACATCAAACCAAGTGAACATTATGAAACTGAGGTTCACCAGCTGACTCACAGTGGGCAGCTCGATTCCTCCTAGCGCACACTTGGGTGTGAAACACTGCCCAAAGTGTGCATTTCTAACGGTTTACTTGCACCAGTCATTCTGATGACCACATCCAAAGTTGGTTCTGGACGATCTGCGTTGGCCATTGGTCCCTCTAAATTTCCTACGATCTGTCACGTCTTGTGATCAATTGCGAACGTTATTGAATACATTTCCAGATCAGAAAGTTCATTCAGGTAAAGCGAGAGGAAAAGCTGATCCATCACAGAAACGTGTGGCACCCTTCGCCTCACAACATGCATGGAGGGAGTATTTGTTCCTAAGCGGACACACCACCGCATATCCTGCAGGAAAGCAGAAATTCCTCTTAAGGATGGGTATTGCAGAACAATAGCTGTCAGATCTGCGGGATCGACTGACTGAAATGGTCGACAGGGACAGATAACCAAGGTTCGAAAATATCTTCTCTTTCATAGATATGCAAACATTAATTGCCAGCAGTAAACATCCTATACTTTTTAGTACAAGACAGAGTACAGCCGCGTTTCCCTCAGCGTTCCCCCCCAGTGTGAGAAAGCCATGACGTTTGGAGTGCTGTAAGATACGTTCCTTGTCTCAGTATTCACGACTAACAAGAATGTCTACGATTCTTTGAACAGATGTGAGAGGACACTAATGGGATAGAAACTTTACTTCACTTGACTGAGAAGGAACCGTGCAGCAGAATCATACGGGGCTTACTCGATGTTCATTGTCCGACTGCGGTATGCAACATCACATGCTTAATCACCACAGTGAACCACCAGGGGGATCCCTCTAAAACTCATAAATAACACATTGCGCTCCCACATCAGCCTTCAGGTACGGAACTACAGCTTGCTTTCACCCAGTAGGTGCGAATTGACACAGTCCCTCTTGGATTGTTATTCTGTGCTGGGTACGGTTGCAAGGAAATATACCCATTCGCACAAACGAAGTGAAGGCGAATTTTAGTTCGGCTGCATATAAATTCCCCGTCAGAAGCGAAACTGACAGAACTGATGGCCGACCAGATAAGAGCCCTCGCTCGTAACGCGAAGGGATGCTGTTTCAACCCTCCATTTAGATTGCTTCTACCTGAGGTGTCCAACCAAGAAGAAAACCAGTCGAGGAGCGTCGGTTTGAGTTCAAGCATCACGACTCACTGAGAGCTTTCAAGACTTTTCTATTAGGAGTTGTCCCAGTCCGACCAGTAGGTCCCATATGTACTGTAAATACATATAACTGTTGGAAAACGGCTCCGATTTGACACTCACCGGTATGAGGAGAGCCGAGAAATTGTGTTTGCGTTTGGATGTATGCCATCTGAATGCTAACGCCCCACACAGTACAGGTCCCTCTGAATAAGATGAAATCACTTTGATACTGTTTTGTAGCTAATTGTATGTCTTTAAAAAAAGACCTGGTTCAATTTAGTCGAATGGTTGCCGGTTCATTGGATACATAACTCAGCAAGTGACACTACTCTTACGTTCAATGTAACTGATGTAAGACTTCATAGTTTGGTATGCCATATGACTGTGATATGTCCGAAGCTCACAGTCCGATGGATCAGAGGGTTGGAAATATAGGTCGTTCATACGAAGTTAGTTGGTTTAGTTATTATGAAAATCTGCAGAAGGCAGCACAACGTTCGTCGTATGCGTTAATGGCGGCGACGTCCAGCAGATGCTAAGAAATATTCTGTTTATACTGAAGCGCTAGGAATAGTGGATGTCTATGATATCCCCTAGCAGGTGAGTACACAACGAATACTCTTCAACGTTTAGATAAGAGTGTTTGCGTTGAAGACCGTTTTGTGCAAGAGATAAATTTATCACCACCTGCAGCCTTTAATGAAGTACACTGACATGATGAAGCCAAACAAACGGAAAGGAGTGTTAGCAGCATTCCCTGTAGACAGTCTGTACGAAACGTTTGATTCTAACTTCAGGACTAATCAGTAGCTGACAGCGCTAGGTGTGCAGAGAGGAGTGCTACCAAGGACGTAAGAAACAGCTGTCAGTTACAGGGCAATAGAGAATTGAACATCAAATTATCCACTCGGCCAGCTTGGTTTAAAATTCGTGCTAGTTTTCGAGGACCGATGGTGATTTGTTATCGTCTGTTGTGAAGGTTTGTTGGCATGAACCTGAGTTGTTGAAATGTGTTGGATTTGTCTGATTGCATGTTGTTGTTACATTGAATTATGTGCTTGTTTAGATTCAAGTTGAAACCGATTCCGCCTTTTCTCTTCTTACTTTCTAGTTCCATCTGTTCTGTTTCTTCCATTCTACATCCCAACCAATAAAGTTAAACTATTGTATTCATCTAACTGGGTCGACAGCCTCTTTATCGATGAATAGGATTTTTTGTGTTGGGCAATTTCACATGACCTATCCGTTCTATCTCATCTACTTGGCAGTGAGACCTGATCCATCGATTGAGCTCTGCTGATTGGTTCCGGGGTGGTACAGATTGAACGAACGAGTTTGAGAGAGGATTCTATGATTGACAAAAGTTTTTAAGAAAACGGCGACGGCAATTTAAAATCAAGAGCTCACGGGTGATTTGTTTATTGTCGTGAAAGGGAGAATTCAAATTTTTCAGTTAACCGCGGAATTAAAACACAACTTTTGTCCAGGGTGATTCTGAAGCTTGGAAAACTGGGTTCCTTTGTGTCATTTGAATAGAACTATCAGGAGGCAAATTGTTCAGGACGTGAGTGACACGAATGTAAATGTAAAGTGTTTGTGTGGTGCACGATAACCTAAGACATTTTAAACTCAGAATACTGAAGGACAATTAATTAAAACATTAGTTGAAGTCACTAAGCCACCATGAACATGGCGAAATAAAGGTCCGGCAATTAAAAAATCAGCAAAGTTCACCTCGGGATTGTTCTGGGGATCTCCAATCATTCTGATTAGACGAAATCGGTTTTTGAGGAAGGGGGTGGCTTTTGGATGAGAAACCGTGAGTCCCCTTATATCAGCAGATGACGCAAAGCCTCTGCTTGCAGATAGTCTAAGTTATCTCCAACATTTTCATCTCCTTTTCTTTTTTCAGTTTAGTGAGGTTGAATATAGAGCTGAACATGTAAAACTGTTCTACTTGCCTACATCAGGACATCTGGTTCATCACAAGTGCTCAAAGAAGAGTCATTGAATGAGTAATGGATTTCAAAAGATAGTCTTAAGTCAGGAGATGTAAACAGTTAAACCTGCTTATCCTTGTGTACCGTACTGTTCCAAGCAAACTGATAAACGTCCACTAGCTACTCAATTCAGAAAATACCTGCAGCTGTCTTTTGCAACTCGGTAACCAAAGTAAACTCAAATGAAACCCCACAAATCTTGATAGGCAGCGCAGTAAACCGTGTTTTAATAAATGATTTTTTCTGAGAAAATTCCCCGCTATTAAACTAGGTAACGATATGTTCAAAAGTTAACTAGAAAGCTCAGAGTTCAACTTAGCACCAATCGCCGCCTTGGCGTATCGATCCAAGAAACCCTATAACTCAGTATGTTCATAGAAGTTTTATCACGATCTTCGGGTTTAGAGGCGTAAAACAAATGTTTTCTCTTTAACTTATGCTCGGGTGACCACAGACTGTTTTCTGTGCCGAGTAACAGATAGCCACCGTCAATAGCGTGTGTGCAGAAACCGCCGGCTTCGTAAATGTCACAATGAACCCGTAGGACGATGAGAAATTCTTCCTCTATTGTTAGTTTGACGGACCAAAAATATTAAGAAAACAGTTCTCTGTCTGAAGGGAGATTCGTACTTCGGAAATTGACATCTGATCTAAAGACCACGAGGGGAATCTTTGCGTATTCTTAAGTGCATGAGACTTATCACCGTTTGCGACAAAATTGACTGTAATTTTGATAACTTGCGGTTTTAGGACACTGACTTACCATTGGGTTTACCTTACAAGATTACATTCAGTTGTACGACCATTCCTGATGTTGAAACTTCCAGTTCAATAAAAGTTTTCATTAATCAGTGTATCACCTACTTTTAAAGTTGACAAGAAGAGCTATCCGTGACGTAACGAGGTCGAATTCTTCGAGAATAAGACTATCCATGAAGTTGGGCGTTTGTCTCGAAGACATTAACAAGCAAACGATTTGTGCGGTTCATAATGAGATAACGTATTAGAAGGTACTTAATATGCTCGAGTTAAATACCTGATAATAAAAATGCCCCAGAGAGAAGCTGAAACAGGTTTATTTGATAGAATGCTTTGAAGCGGACAAACAGCTTGTTTTTCCTGTCACGCTTGGTTCGAACTAAAAACACAGATGAATCACAGTCCACACATTTCTAATTGGTGTATTGTGTTTTGTGGTTATACACTAGTTAGTACTGTATTGTTTGAGCCCTGAAAAAGAAGATGAATACACTGATGAGCATTTGGGACCTTTGCATAAAGTGGAATTAACATCAATCTTCACATAAACGATTCAGCTGGTCCTCAAAAAAAGAGAATAACAGACTCGAATTCTTTTGCTATTGGAATTTGACAATAGTGTGTATTTTTGTACCTGCATCCCGGTCTATGTTTGGGCTTAGCAAGACACTTATTGTGTCCCATCTCGGGATGGTCAGCCAACATGGGTAAGGATTACGTGTGACTGGGTCTACGGTTTATATGGTTCAATACTGAGATCATGCTTGGTGGAAGACCATTGACTCAGCGGTCGCTATACTCATCTAACAAGCACGTGGGCGGGAGTTCCAATTCTGGAAGTGACAAGAAATTTGCACTGTTGACGAACTGTAGCAAAAGCAAGACTGGAATCTGGTACATTTTTCAGAACCATGATTCAATCTTATGGAGCATATAACAAAAGTGTGCATTTTCATTGAATAAAACAACTTTTATCAATTTTAATGAGTAGGATGATAAACTAAACACTTTATGAACCATTAATAATCATGAGGACAGAGATTAGAGACATGAAAATAACAAACTTACACTATTATTCTCGGCAAAGTTTGATGTTCTGTGAATCAAGTAGGAAGAACACTCAGGGAAATTTCAGCGATCAAACCAAATCAATATGACAGTAACAAACAAATCGATCGTTTTTCTGGCTCACCTTGCACGTCTTAAGTGGATTCAACTCTTTAGACATCATTATGAGCCAAGCATCCAAGTACTCGTAAACCAATTTGACGCACTAAGTGAAAGAAAATGGAATCAAAATTAAACAAAGTAATTTCTTGCTCACAAACTGTCGTAGAATACAAGAACAACTAATTGGAATATATAAGTGGAAAAAATTGAAGTTTCAAACGTCACAGAAACCTGTTTATCAAACTCGTCTCATAATGCTGTAGATGGGCAAACTGTTATAGACATAATAAACTCACCCCCGCTCGTAATTCTCTATAAGACAACTGCTGACAACCTATTACCAGCTGGTTGCACAAGGCAGCTCTTGACGACTTGTCTGCATATAATCTCTTCATCAGGTTGAAAATGATCTGGCATCTGATGCAAGCTGTAAACAGAACAATAGAAAATTCAGCCATTGCGACAGTATGAGGATTAATTCGAATGGAATGACAAACCCACTTTAAGATGACTCGCCATTTCATTCGAAACAAAAGCAGTTACTCTTAGTTTTGGGTTTTGTTAACAGACTAGTCATCAACTGAGTTCTACTTCGAATGTAACTTAGAGACTGTAGTGGATAGTCTCAGTCTTGGAAAGAACTTGATTGCCAGTTGTATTCAAATTACTCACCTATATCCGTGGACGAAATAACCTGGAACAAGGTTTGATGGCAGTAAAGTCAGTTGCTGTAAAATTTCTACATTAATCACAATAGAACGAACACCGTTTTTGAATATCATAAAGCATTCAGGTTGGTGGCAGAATAACCTCACTCTTCCGTCAACTCAGGTTTCTCTAGTTCAATTCAAAATTTTTAATATGAAGGGGTGATGCTTGAGCGCTCAGTAAATCAGTCAATAAAGTCAATCGGCGCACCTTCGTTGATTTTAAGAGAACAACGGGCAACAGAACAGACAGGAAGAACAGCACAAGCCTCATTTTTGAACTGGACAAAATATTGGTGCGTTCTTGGCAGGATTATTGTTTAAATAGGTTTGTATTATGCACGAGGACGTAGAACGAACTTTGAACTTGTATGATATCATAAGTCGTGATAAACGGAAACATGCCGGTCGATACTTATCGAAACGTGATCGTTCTTGTTCAGTTCTGAAAACTGGTTTTTGCGCGCCAAGCGATAATATTGATTTCAAGCAACCAACCTATGTCACTAATATGTTGAACACTTACCATTGTACAAAGGCTAACCGGTAAAACACAGTCATATACTAATGCACGTTTATGTGAACTGATATACGCTGAAAGCAGTTGACAAGTAGTAGCTGCCTGTGTGAACGAAATCAGTTAGTTAATAACTGATGGTTTGCGACACCCATTTTAAATATAACTATGGCATATAGTGAATTTAATGGATTTTGAGAGATTGTTTTGGAAAAGTTCGATAGTCAAGTGATTCCAACTTGCCTGGGGTGTACTTATCGTTGGACGATCGCCCTTAGTTAACACAACAGTCACTGGGCCTGCACATCAGGCGTTCGAACAACATGAGCATTAGCTTTAGACCAACAATGCTAAACATCTAAATTTCGTCAGAGTTGAGTAAAAGTAAATAGGAAATTTCTGAGTGTTCGAATAAACATCAACCTTAATTGTAATTACCTTCAACGTCTGGTATTAGAACTAAGTTGAACACACTAAGTACACATTTAGCCGGAAACTGGAATGAAATTCTAGACACCTACATACCCACTAGAAGGAAGTAGAGTGAAAAGATCTCATTTTTATCCTCATCGTTACTCTTAAAATTCTGTCAAATGTCTTTTGAATCCATTTTATGGTCAGTCACCAAATTCGGTTGAAGGGACTGCTGACAATGCCCCAATTGACAATCGCCAGTGTCATTTCAAAGTGACAAGAGACTTGTTTGTTGCATATGTTCGCAGTTGTTTCATTAGGACAAGGGTATCCTTAAAAAGGTTGGTTAATAACTCATTGTTATAGTAATGCAAAACTTTATAAAAGCACATCCGTAGCTGCAGCGTGAACAATCGAAAACTTAAAACTACTACCAGCAAGCGTTTTCAAACAGCTGGGAAGATCAAAAGATCTGCTAGTCGCATGTACGGATACTGATCAACAAAATCTACCATTAACAATTAGTGATATAGCACAACGTAAAAACAAGAAAGATTAAAAGCTGAGGGTACATTTCGGTTATTTGTCTGAGTAGCCGGAATGACATTTGCTGGTTTGTCCACCGTTACTTTATTAAATGCAGTATTCCCTCCGTGTTTTAAAACATTGTCTTGTCTAGTAGTCAATACTCACACAATTGTATAAAAATCGTTCAAAAATCGAACAGGCTGAAAGTGACAGGGTTTTGGTTCCGTTCCTCCTGAGTTCATAGTTATTTTGACTACAACCAGAAAATGACCTTAGGAAGAACACTATCAGTGTTGACAATATTTCTCCTTACCGAATTCTGCTTTAAGGATTGTAGTAGTTTTGATCATAGGGTCCCTGATCTGTCAATAAATCTGCTGTACTGTAACTGGATTATTGTTTTTACTGTGCTGGATCAACATAGGTATTTGAAAATCACCTATTCAGACAAACATTCTTTGGTCCAGATAAACGTGTTTGTTGACACTCAACCCGTTTCCATGCACGGTAGCACTGAGGAAGAAGCATCAGGGCTTTGAGTTTGTGCTAGCTAAACATAATTATTCCCCAACGAAAGTCTATCTAGGTTCAAAATTTACCTCAGAATTAATGCACCCAACAGAAAGTACGAGCAACGAAACGTAAGCGAGATTGCTGGCTATGTTAAGTCACAATGAAGTAGTCACCCGTAGAGCCTGCGTGCAAAATGAAAACCCATAGGCAAATTCACCCTAAAACAACCACGCCATTCAAGTATCACAAAGTCACACACGTCTTAGTTTTCATATCCTTTTCGAATGGTCCGGTGGCTCTCAGGACCGGATATAATCGACTCAGAAGCGCGCTGGCATGTTATGGTCAGATGTTAGAAGTACTAACAATTTGGATGGGAAATTATGTAGTTGTTTTGAAGGGTTTTACCATGATGATTTGAAGAATATGCTTTCTCTCCTCAAACTTATATGAAATTGTGTGACATTTTCATTAAGAAATCTACATCATTTAGATAAGAGTGTAATCCTGCACTACTTTTAGTGAAAGGGTTTGTCCTAACTGAATCACACATCTAGTTTCAAGTTGAACGTCACTCATAGTTGATCGCAGCTGTCCCATTTCCATGAAATTTCCAGCCAGCCTCTTTCGTAAAAAAACACTAGACTCTAGTTTCACTCTCAGTAGAGCTCGTTAGTAGTGCATATTCTTGCCACGGCTGGGACTAGAACTCTGGTCACGATTTCATGAAGCAACCATGTTTACCACTGCGCCATCGACCCCACTTCGGTGGCGACTGAGTTATTATATTTGAACATTCAGTCACTTTCGCTTGTAAGTAACGATCAGCTTGTCCGGTCGTTTTGATAGAAGACATATTTACTGTTTGCTAACTCCAACCTATAACACTGTGATTGGTACGTTCAAGATAGATCAAAGTCTCAAATGTGATTAAATCTACTGGGGATATTTCAAATTACCGATGAGTTGTCGGAGATTCGGTTAACTTTGTGTTCAGACTAACTCGCTCTGATAACGATGTGACGGTACTGTATGTGCTATTCTGCAAACCGCATGCTCACAATCAACCTCGGCAAAACAACAGTCACAGGCGAGCCCTCGTACCATTGCATAAGTCATTCCCTTAGTCAAGCGGAAGTGAAATGTGTAGTACCAATTTACCACAACCGATAACAGTGACATATTTGAGTACATCATGATATTCTCCTTCATCCCCGTCTCGCTTATATAGTGGTGCGTTTCTCAGGTAGATGAAATAATTTTATCAGCATGATACGTATGAGTAATCACTTGTAAGGTATGGAAGCATTTTTAATTTAATGAATCAGAGCATCAGTCGATATATCACTAGAGAATAAAAAAAGATAAAGTGGTTCCAATATTTCTATCAGATGTTACCAATATTTCGTAAAACGGCAACGTTAATAAATTACCTTAACCAAAGTTACACATTGATTTAAAACAATATAGTTAAAAACTAAAAGAAGCTGGACAAAAATGTTTCGAATATAAACGAGCTGACCATCCTAATGATGAGTCACCAGCTTTAGTGATTTATCGCCAGGAGATGCACATGGTTAGGGCATGACGTTTGGGCTGAAAATAGGGTTGTGAATAACACCACAGTCCTCTGCAAATTCCCATTGATGATATGTGATGACATTTATACAGATAGATAATTCTCTTCAAGCTTTTACAAGTGTACAATATGTGAGATCTACTTAATAAAACCGGAATAAGCAAGATATAGAGCGCACTTTAATTTACTAGTGTTGTGAGCCAAGAACGCGGATGGCACAAGGGTTATTTATTAGACAGAG
>LUCH01005921.1:0-26578 GCA_013368495.1 Paragonimus heterotremus | reverse complement strand
GGTGAGATTATGTGTGGCACCATGGAAGTTCAGGTGGACGCATTTTCAGATCGCAAAATCAATTACAAAGGCCATTATGAGGCTTTTATTGAAAAAAACGGAAAAATTCTCTCAACAAATGTGCGAATATGAAAAATTTCAGGTATAGCCGACGTTTTTTTATTGCAACGCGACCACTATACACGAAAAAATGTACATATTTGTCCTGAAACGTGAATTTTAATATTTCACAATAAAATTAGAAAAATCTCATTTCGCGCCCTAATGGCCGTTCCCAACTCTTTCCGGCCTTGGAACCTTATTTGGCAAAATTGGACTATTGCCTTCCATAACGATTGTTTGTATTCTCGCTGCTCATCTGAAAGCTTTTGCGCTCATTCCCGAAGCGTTAACTCAGAGCACGTTTGCACCAAATGTTTGAAGATGGTTGCTCGCCACTGTAAGTGTCCAGCGAGTAGCCACGGATTGGTCACTGGCTTGCGGCATTACTCTTGCGAGGTTCGTCTTAAGAGTCTTAACGTTTATCCACTGGAGTTCCGGAGACTTTTTGGAGACTTGAAAATTACACACATTTATTTACTTTAGTAGTTGAAAACAGGCGAATGGGTCGAACAAGAAGTTCACATAATGTTCCACCTCGGACATTTCTCAAGCAACAGTTGCTCTCTCACAGGGTAATCACCCATTGATAGTGGAAACTGCTGTCCTAAGGGTGGCCCTGAAATTCTATAGATTTCCCACTTACTTCAGACATTGATAGGCTGGTATTTCTCACTTTTCTCGCTGCTCCTTGATCCCTCCAAGGGCGGTGCTTCACCTTGTTTCCAGTCACTGCCTCTTAGGCCAACAGAAAGCCGCTGGATACCAAAACAGACAAACTGGCTGGATCCGGGTTATTAAGGTTCCAAGCTTCGAACCTATTCACAAATATCAAAAACGTCATCCTTGTGGATCGGAGACCGAAATTTGGAATATCATTATCATGTATCCGGGACACCCGAGACGACTTGTGGCCGCCAGAGAAGTTAGTGAAGGAAGCGGGAATCAGCAAAAGTGAACCACATACAGACCGGTACATTTTGTTTTTGCCTTCCAGTTGAGGTGTTCATGTTTCGTCAGCCACTTTCTTTAACCAATAAAAGGACCAGTGGAATCTGGCGGAAATTCCTTGCGTGGGTCCAGAAAAAGATACTCAAGTGGTCAGTCTGAACGTTGGGGGTTGCGGCAATAACACGTTACCTGGATGTCGGCGCCGAAAGTATACAATGATATGAGTGTGCGAGGTGGTTCCACCGTCTGTGTGGCTTATAACTTGTGTGGTTCATAAGGAGCTACTGTGGGTTTGTGGGTCATGTGTAAATAAACTTGTGATGAAATTCTACTCGATTCACCGCTTATCCAAACCCCGACACAATAGGAGTTCTAACAAGGAACCAATCCAAACGTCGCGTTGAAGATACTACACCAGGATTGGAAGAACAGTCTCAATGTTACGCCTTCTGTGATTCGCTTATTTCCTTGTTCCCTATTACACCAGTTAACGTTCAGTTTGTGACCTTGTATGTGCTAATACGATCAACCAATGGGTGACTATGGTTTCTTTAATACTGTTGTACATCCACGAATTCGGCTTCTTGTCTCATGAATACGAACTGCTTACTGCAACTAGAACGAGGTCTTCTCCTTATTACTTGCGTGGGAGGTTTCAATCCGAGTACGATTTTTAGGGCAATTCGAAGTCCCTAATTCCGAGTATTACAAAACTCCACGATTGTACTTCTCTTGTGAGCACTAGAGTAACCCAGGGGGAGGACTCTGTTAGTAGCACACCGCCTGTTACTCTCAACGAGGTAGATGGCAGCATAAGGAAAGTGAGAGGTAATAAACCGAATGATCCAAACACTGATGGAGAACGTTACAACAAGCGGAAGGGCTCTGATGGAATCTGGGGTATAAAAGGAAGGCCGTCACAGGCATAAACACTCGCCAGGTTTGGTCAGTGAGTTAGAAGATAAAACCACTGTCGGAGTTGAAGCTAGACCCCGTATCCTCGTCATTGGCAGGATGAATTGTAGAAAAGTGATTGTCTCGAGATGAGACAAAGGCAATAAGCGAAGAAGGAAGGAGGGCAAAATAGTGCGCAATCGAAAATCGGTCAAAGAAAATGTAAAAAGGGAAAGAAAGGAACCTGAAAAATCGGAGGGGCTAGTTAAAAATTTTTATTTGAGGATGGGGGCCCAAGAACAAAGATTGGCAGGGGTTCATAACCAAGGTGAGCTTTCGGTCAAGGCTGTGTTGGGTCTCGGAAATAAAAGGAACCTATTCCTTGGTAATAGTAGGAATGTCGTCATCAGTGGCATTCCTGGGCTTATTATGGAAGAATGTAAAGCTAGGATAGGAGCGATGATATTTCACCCGGTGAATCTCCTAAGGCAAGTAATTATTCCCGAGCCTTTGGCTATTAAACGAGTGATGAGGTTGTGAAGGGGGGGGCAAATACATACGGTCGTAGGCTAATGTTGGCTGAGTTCGTTAAACCCATGCACCAAAATAGATTCCTGGCGGCGGCAGGGCAGATATTCACGGTCAATCAAAGTCGAGTTAATGTGGCACTGGGCGACTTGGCTGGGTGGAAGAATACTAGCCGTCCCAGCGGTACTGCATCATCATTTGCGACGCAACAGTGCATTACAGATTTCAGACCATGGTTAATACTAACACGCACACTCCTGGAACAGGCGGCGCGAGAACGGGCGGAAGGTTTACTTCCACTGTAGAAGCTACCCAACGTAAAGAGTACAGGTCATCCAGTCTGAAGCTAAGAAAGAGTGAAGAACTTCCTACAAAAAACGGGTGGAATGCTCAGGTGTGATTTCTGAGCCATGGGCTGCCGCTCGAGTCGGAGAGATTGGAACAAGGGGTGGTTGTAAAAAGTCTCCAAGGATACTGTATACCCACGTTGATACCCTGGTGAACAAGTGGAGTGAGCTATCAAGGGAAGTAGAGTGGGAAACGTTGTTGCAGTTATTGAGGTTACGAAAGAATATATTCGTCGATAATATTTGCCCACCGAGATATTTGATCCACAGCATTGATAGACAGGATGGCCAAACGGGTGGGGGTGTTCTGCTGTTAATTGCGGAGCATTACGGGCAGTTCAAAGAAGGGAAGTTTAAGGTGGGAAATATTCCATTATAAAGTTGTTCCAGGGCAAACGGCAAAAGCCCCTTTTATACTCGATGTGTGGATGAGCAACTACTCAGCGTTATTAGAAGGCAAGTGAGCACGTCACAGTGATTCCTTATTGTAAGAGATTTCAACGTTCCAAAATTGAATTGCAGACTGATGCTTCCTGCCAGTAGTAAGTTTGGTGTGACATTGTTTGACCTTCTAAACAAGAAGACATTACTTCGATACGTCAATGGGGTCACTAGGTGGAGGGGTGGTCAAACTGCTACAGTTTGAAACCTTGTTATGACGAGAAACCCCAACGACTTTTCGGACTTGAAGGCAAGATTGACCATGGAATCATACATCTGCAGTTAAGTTGTGCCTAAGTCAACCCCCGTCAAATGTCGTAGATCCCTTGGGAACGTGAATGTACAATAGCCGAGGCTGGATGCGAAACGGTTGAGTCGGATAGATTGTCGTGGTGCCAATTCGGGCCATGGTTAAGGATAACCTTATGCAAATAACTGATATGCATGTACCACTAAGACGCAGTCGGCATAAGAGCGAGCCTCTTTGGTGGAAGAGTAAGGTCGAAAAGGTACTGAGACGCAAAGGGAAAGCCTGGGCTGTATACGAACAGCCTGAAGGGTAGATCAAGTTTTATCCTTATGAACCGGATAGAAAGAGATATTCTGGAGTACGTACTAAATACAGAAAAAGTCTGAAATGGATCAGTCAAAGATCCACCATAAGAACAATGAAGCCTTCTTTGGCTATGTCCGGGCCAAAGAGGCCTGCAGGAGGGGACTGCGTAGCATTGTTGATGCTGACGGCAGTGCTATAGAATCACCACTACCGAAAGCGAATGTTTTCCTCCGGTTTCTTGAGGCGGAACATATTCCGGACCCTAGAACCACCAAGGTGGGACTCAGCGAAGGGGCTGTAACAGGGCCAATGATGGAGTAAGTTGAAAGAGGAGATGAAGAGGTTATGGATAGATTGGATGAACTAGACGTGAATTAGGCGATGGGGCCGGACTGTATCCATTCAAGAACACTAAGACCCCTCAGTGATGTTTCACAGGAGCCTATAACTGTTTTTATTTTTACCCTAGAGAAGGCCATCACCCAAGATGACTGCGGGAAGGCAGGGGTTGTACCCATCCATAAAGAGGGTAAGAACGACGAGGTGGGCAACCACCGACCAGCAGTTCTCGCATCACTTATCCTGAAACCGCCGAAAAGAATTATTAAGGGAAAGTGTGTGAGACACCCTACTGAAAATTGGCTTCTCTCCGCAGACCAACATGGATTTGTGATGCATAGGTCCCGTCCCACCAACGTGATTTGCATCCTCGATGGGATCACAGTGAGGCTGGATAGGGAAGAGAAAATTGAGGTTTGTTACTTCGACGTCAGTAAGGCATTCGATTTCGTGAACCACCCATTGTTAATCTTTAAATTAGTGACATCTGGTCTTCTTTCAGGACTGGTAGGGTGTACACTGGACTTCTTGAGGGGTCACACTTTCCATGTAGAGATAGCAGAGGAAGGGTTCACCTAAGGTGTAGTGATTAGTAATGTACCTCAGGAATCGGTGATTGGATCGTTATTGTTTTCAATGTTCACCAATGATCTCACCGAAATCTAAAGTGTCCCTGTATCTCCGCCAATTATGTGAAGGTGGTAGGAACTCTTGATAACACCAGCATGCTGGAGGACTTGCATACTGTTCAGAAGTAGTCAGATAAATGCCATATACCCTTGAATGTAGAAAAGTGTAATCAGCTGCTTGCTGAGGGACAGCCAAGATCAGTCAGGTACTTTGGAAAGAAGGGTGAGGAGAGGGAGCTGAGAGGAGTGGAACCAACCGAAGACTTGGGAGTGCTCACAGAGGGGAACTTCAAAGTTTCCAAACAGCGTTTAGAGGCGGCGCGAATAGGAAATAAAGCGCCGTATGTGTTGAAGCAAACGTTCGCGTCAGGGAGGCCGGAGGTTTTGTTGCCGCTTTATAAAGTTTATGTGAGGCCACATCTGGAATACTGAGCGCAGGCTTGGAGCCTGTATATGGTAAAAACCGCGAAGTTACTTGAGAAAATCCAGAGGAGTTATACAAGGCCGTTTGAGGGAATGCGAGACAACTCGTATGAAGACAGATCTCAGCGCGAACTGTTTGAGAAATCCTGCCGGGGCAATCGATTCCTTGGATCATTTGGTGGATTGCATATGAGACAGTGAGACGGGTAAGTAACTCAGTCCAGATGTGAAGTTTCCGAGCTCCTGGCATGGCTTCGTAGCTCAGCTGGCAGAGCGCTTGCCGCGTTGAGGCATGATGTTTCTGTCGCTGGTTCGAATCCAGCGGAAGCCCTCACTTTTCACAATTGGGTCTCAGCTGCAGACCAAGAAAACTTGATCTGTTTTCTCTTTCACGAAAGAGGGTTAGAAGAGACTTTGCAGAAACCTAGAAGATTCTTAAGGAAATAATCAGAATTGAGGCGAAATCTCTTTTCGGCCTGAACACAAACTCACAACTCCGAGACCACAATCTCAAGTTAGAGAAGAGGAGAGTTGCTACATCGATTAAGGCCAACTTTTTCGTAGTCCAGTCACCAACCGTTGTGACGTGCTTTCTCAGGGCGTAGTATCCTCTGATAGCGTGACAGAGTTCTTTTTTCCCTGACTTGTTGTGACGGTCTAGGTTGCATGATTTTCGCGGGTATTGTTCTTCCCATAGATTTTAGTTCGTCCATTTTTCATCTTTATTTTCTATCATTGTTCTTATTTCTGATCTTATTCATTGGTTCCATTTGTTTTTTTATTTGTTTACGAAGCTAGTCTTAGTACGTTCGAAAACACCCAATGAATTCATGAGAACGACAAACTTGTGAACAAGACTTGTCTTCCGTGTTTGATCATCAGGCTGATTGCAACATAATAAATGTGATAACACTGGCTGGGGTGAGTCAGAAAAATGGTCAATAAAGGTTACGGGCAGCGTGTTCGATATCAGTTACGTAATCACTATTCAAAATTGTGGGCTTCATTCATTATGAGCCTGAGGAGATTAGGCGTTTGCACGAACTCCTTCTGAGCACAGAGGTCAGTGTTGCGTGGTCGGATACTAATGGCCTCGGCAACGGTCGACATTCGGAATCTTACCATTTTTGATCAATTCATTGACACTCAGTGAACAATCTGAAAAGCGTTCTTCTTACTGGCAGAATGATTAGAGTCGGCCAAATAGGCAACAATCGCGCTTTAAACTGTTTTAATCACACCACTATTCAACCGCGCGGGATGATGTTCACGTACTCTGTCAGAAAATCGCCTTGTAGTACGATCAATTTATAATTCTCAACACGAGCAAACGAATGAGTATAGAGAACAGCTTAGTCTCAGTATCTAAAACTACAGGTTCTATGAATCAGACCCAAATCGGCCTTAAACTTACCTCTTGTTTCACCTCATTTCGGTTGAAGGAAAAACTTGTCTGTATCGGGGATAGCTGTGAGCTTGTCGTGTTTTGATGGTACTGATAGTGTGGGAACTCTCCCAATAAGTCTCACTCTAGAGTCGATGAGCTGCCCGCAGGCAGTAATTCAGAACACAGCAACACAGCGCAGTACCCCATATATTGCCACGACCAAGGAACAAGAAAACGCACAGCCACTGGGCAACCTGCGTTTAGCGCGCGGACTGAAAGAGTTAAGGATTTTTACGCCAGCGGAAGTGGGGCATGCACTTGAGCAGAGCAGACATGCATTGGCAGGAGGTGTCAAATTGTGCAACAAGGTACAAACAAAAAAAGCTGTTCTAGGATGTCACAACAGAGCTTCCCTCAGAATGCTACTAGGGTAAACAAAAAACTTCGTTACACAATATAGGCATAAAACAACGGGATGAGCAAAATGTAATGTCCATTGCTAGGTAAATATCCAGCTAGCAGGAAGCACAGGAGAATAGTAGAGGTGTAGTGACCTGGGGATACCCCCGGTCTGCTTGCTGTACGATGTGTAAAATCCTTCCTAAAATCTTAGCTCACATTGTACATAGGACCTAAAGGATCTTTGCCTGCTGTCTGCCTGATGCATGCGATCGCGTTTGTTTGTTTGCATGCTTGTCGGCCTATGCGCGCCATTCGCGCCATACACATTTTCCGGCTTGCTCGCGCGCTCGGCTGTCGGCTCCTTATCCTCCCTAGCCATTTCGCGTATCGGTGTCGTCTAGCGCTGATCGAGACCATTTGTAATTTTCGTATAATATATTTTCCGTCTCCACAGTTATCTGTATTTTTATTTCGCGCCTGGCATTTCCACGTATACCTGAGGATGCGTTAATTTAGTGCACGTACGCACTAAAGAGGGAAATATCCATGGAATGGTTGGTCGCGGACTGATGGTGCGTTGATTGAGCACATTATTTAGATAATTTAAGTTAGCTAGTTTCCGGTGCAAATCTATCGCAGCGGGCTACACAACCCCAAAAGAATCACTAGTGAGAAAAAAGGGAAGGTAGGTTTACCCAGTGCTGAACGATAGTTTCCAGGACTTGTCTCTCCATTGCACCAAGTCCAAGTGATTTAAAACTGAACGAACTGTGAAATACCTGTGCAGGGAGAAAAACGAGCTCACCGTGTTAAGGGATAGTTCAACATCAATAGTCCATTGGAGATCTGATAATTTGCGATCCGCAGAGTAATACTGCAAACCGGTTGTTCTAATATCACCTATAAAGAGAACCCGGGAAAACGTGTTTGTATATGCCGACAAAAGTGATATCCAACGATGGTATTAAGACAGTTATAAGAAATGGGCATTTTGTGTGTAGAAAACGTCGACGTACTCAGCAAATCTTGCAGGCCTTCACACGCGTTCACCTAGCCGGTCATGCAGTAGGAGGGACGGCACGGGACTACAATCAGGTGTGATTGCCATAGGTTCAGAATGAGACGACGGAGCTGGAGGTGTAGGCGCGACACAGGGGTCATCTTCTTTAGCGAACGCGGGTTTAATCCGATCAATTGGGAACGACCTGGCGTTTGCCGTCACGCTCGATAGTGAAGGACTTCTCGGCTAGTTGTAACATGCAGAAAGGGCCTATATACGGCGATTGCAGAGGCTTGCTTGAGCTGTCTGCGCGTATGAGAACGTGAGAGCAGGAAGAAAGCCTCTCATGCAAATGCACGGGTGTCGGCCGCTCTCCTGCTTGCACTGGACCTAACCGCTGCATGTGGTTTGCCGGGCGTGCTACACATCTTCCATAATCGACAGGCCTGTTTGCCGATGGAGAAACTCATTCGTTGGGCAACCGTAGGGCGCGACCATAGATCAACCGAGCCGGTATCTTCTTCAGGTCAGTCTTGAAGGTATTCCGCAACCTAAGAAGGACAGGCAGTAAACCTTCTCGCCAGGAGAGATTCAACTGCGCACTGGAGGCTGTTTTCAACTGACAATGAAAGCGTTCCACCAGTCCATTGGATTCCGGATGATGGGCAGTGGTGCGTATGTGCCTGCACCTGAGGGTATTGAGATCTGTGAAAGATCCCTCGAAATTGGAATAACGATCTGTAGTCCCAAACAGGACAACCGATTCGGGCTACCCAGCGTTCCAAAAAGGCGCGAGCCACCGTTTCGAAAGCCCAGTGAGGAAGTGAGATTGCCTCCGGCCACCTAGTGAAAATATGGATACAAGTCGGCAGGAAAGTGAGGCCGTTGGAAGGCGATAGCGGTCCAACAAGGTTGACGTGCACGTGGCGGAAACGTGCGTCGGTTGCCGGGAAGACACCGATGGAGCTCCCGGTATCCCTACGAACCTTAGAACGTTGGCATTTCGAACAGAAACGAGCCCAATTTCGAAACTCGCGATTCACTTTAGGCCATAAAAAGTGTTTAGTGATAAGTTTCACTGAAGCACGTAGCCAGGGTGCGATAATTCGTGCAGTGCGTTGAACATTGCACGGCGAAAATATAGGGGCACTGCGGGCCTAGGTACGCTTTGTGAAACATCGGATAGGATGGTACCCTCAGAGGAAGTTAATGCAACAGGCTGTATTTTGAATGAGCTACGTTGGCGGGGTTGCCCTATCTCAAGGTCGTCTGGTTGCGTGGCGGCCGTAGCGGTCAAATCGAGAGGAATAGGCGTAGAATTGCCTACCCGGTATACCCGTGAGAGGGTATCAGCCACAGAATTAAGGACACCCGAGAAATGCCGCATATCTCATAAACTGGGAGATATAATCCAGATACCTGATTTACCTGGGAGAATGCCTGTCGAACAAAGAGTAAAGAATACACCAACTGTTTATGGTCCATGTAGACCGTGAACCGTCGGTTTTCAACAGAATGCCAAAAATGGCGTATAGCAAGATAGGTGGTTAGCAATTCTCGCCCAAAAGTACTACATCGAGTCTCGGCGGGTTGCAACCGTTTCGAGAAGAATTTGAGGGTTTGCCAACTGCTTCCAACGTACTGTTGTAGCACGGCGCCAGCAGCCGTATTAAAAGCTTCAGTTACAATCGACAACTGGGCACTAGGGTGCGGATGGGCAATCAGGGCTATTTTGGAGATAACCTCTTTAAGCTCTCCACAGGCTGTACGCGCTGAATCAGTAAACGACAGTTTACGATCGTCTCCAAGGATGAGATCGGTCATCGGTTGCATTATATGCGCGCAACGAGGGATGAACAGACGATTATCATTTACCAGGTCATAGGATCTACGAAGCTGTTTTAAAGAAGAAGGCTCAGGATAATCATGGATAGCCTAAACTTTGAAAGATAGGGCAACAATCTCGTCGGCTGAAATTCGGTGACCTAGAAACTCCATGGTCGACTTGCCTAATTCGCATTTCGTCGGGTTGACTGTAATACCGTAACTGGTCAGTCGTCCGAACAAACTACGCAGATGCTACAAGTGCTCCTCTTCAGAAGAGCTAGCAACCAAGATGTAGTTAAGATAAGGACAGACGAAATCCAGACGGCGGGAGACTTCGTGTATGAAACGTTGGAAAGTCTGGGTGGCATTGGTCAATCCAAATGGCATTCGCAAGAAATCGAATAGACCAAATGGAATTGTGGCAGCGGTCTTGGGTATGTCTTCCACCGCAACTGGAATGTGATGATAAGCGCCGACTAAATCAATTTTGCCGAATATATTATTACCCGCAAGGCGGATCACAAGATCCTGCACTTTTGGAATAGGATACTTGTCAAGGACTGTCACTCTGTTGAGACAGTGGTAGTCATTGCAAGGATGCTAGTCTCCTGATTTCTTGGGAACCAGGTGCAGTGGTGAGGTCTAAGAGCTATCGGAAGAGCGAATGATCCCGAGTTCGAGCATGTGTTCGAACTCTGCCCTAGCGAATGTAAGTTTTTCAGGAGCCAAACTGCAAGGCCTAGCCGACACTGGCGGGCCTTTGGTTCCTATGTGGTGTGCGACATTTGAAGTCACAGCGGACACTGCGCTCGACGCTCGAACTAATTGTGGGAACTGTTGAAAAAGTTCCGCAAAAGACGGTGGGGCAGCCGATGTCACGTAACTGAGGCCGGTGTCTGCGATCGTCGTGTGATTGCCGTTAATGCTCAGATGTGTAACGGCATCTATTAGTTTCCGGCGTCACACATCGGCTAAAAGGTCGAAATGCCGAAGACAATCGACATTGATGGTAGCAAAGGGAACAGCAGCGACAACGGAAATCCAAGGAAATTTCTGCCGGAGACCTAAGACAATGTCAGCGAACGTTGACCGAAAGTCTGGATAACGATGACGTTAGCGGCAAGGAAACGAGGAGCGTCTAACTATTTGCTTTGGAAGGGATGCGTGGGATTACGCCAACCCGCTCTCCGTTGTCCATCAGGAATGCGGTCCCTGTGGAAAGCTCTCGAGTAAACACAAGGCAACTAGAGGTGGATGCGCCGACGACGTTTTTCGCCATTACGCGTCGACAGTCCGGTTTCCCTGGAGGGGTGAGAGGAAAGAGCAGGGGGTTGTACATCTATTCTCTTCAGTGCCATATCGTTTATAATATCAGCAGAAGCTTTTACGAGACTGTTGGTTGCGTCGACCGGGCGATTTGCTGGTGCGTCGACGCCGTGGGGATCACCTTCGGGAACGGCTAATGGCTATATTGCCTGAATCTTTGCGCAAAGCAGCCACTTCTGCCCATAAGGCCTTGACCTCTACAATTTCGGTTGAGTGCGACATTACAGGTCGTTTTGTCGCTGAGGTCGTAGGAATGGCACTTACCTTGGGATTAGTGGAACTGTGCAGAAATGGTTGAAAGCGCTCGACCACTTGGTCGGCAATTTCCAAAGCCTCTGATAGCGGTTGTGGGCGGGCTACGGAGCTTGTGGTGTCTCCGCCAGCATGTACATCCATAGCTCTCACAATATTGACCCGCCAGTGTGGGAGCCAACGAGGAGTTGCTGCATTTCACGGAGCAATGTAGAGGGGCGTTTGTCACTCAGCTGTAATCCGCTGAAAAGCCGCTGTAGGCGGGTCTTCTCTGATGGGGTTACCCGTTTGATAATGCGTGTAATCGGTAGACCCTGGAAATCCTCGTTATTTTTAGTTAAAAACACTCTGTAGCCATCAAAGTTGTTGAAACTTCGTTACATGTTGCAGTTCCCAAAATCTTAGAATTCTGTTCCCCGGAGATTTCTTTGTTTCAATCTTCCGAAGACGTAAGCAAGGAATGTGCGGTAGTTCAATGACGTATGGATTAATTGAAAAAAACGCAGAGTCGCATTCTACGTTATTTCTGATAAATGATGGTGGAATATAATGAAAATCGATGTCCGAGACGTTGAACCATATGCTCTTATTTAAATTTGGACGTAATTAAGTGGGAAAGCGTGATTAAACTTTCAACAATCGAACTGTTGTTGAAACGTGAATACTAAGCTTTACATAAAACTACAAACGTTGGGAACGCCTATGACCAACTTCAACGTAGGACAACTCACCATGCTTCACCAATTGTTGGTTCCACTGTTGTTAACTTTCTCACGAAATCCGGATGTACGCTGGAATGGAGACAAGGTGACCTGCTGAAAAAACGATATTGAAGAACACTCCCAGCTGGAAAGATTACAGAATTTATAACGGCAATTTTGTAGTTCGCCGGTATGGTGCTTCCAGGCCGAAACGAGTTGGAAACGGTCATTTGGGCGCTGAAAGTGATTTCTCGAATTTTTCATAAAATATTAAAATGCGTATTACAGACAAATTTATAAATTTTATCCAGCATTGTGATAGTGTTGTAATGAGAAAAATCAGCTTTACCTAGAAATTGTCCATATGCACACTTTTGTTGAGAAAACTGTGTCGCCATTTTTTCGATAAAAGCATCGTGTTGGCTTTCCTAATCGATTTTACGTTCTGAAAATGCTCCCATTGGGATTTCCTTGGTGTGTAGTGAGATCACCTTCGACGTCCCTAAAATCCTAAACTCCCTGTGACGTGAGAGTTGCTTTGCCAGTACTACCGCGTCAGGTCACATTACCTCGTGAATGTAAATTCACTACAAACCATTAACATCAAGGTTAGTGTGTTGGCGTAAGTATCACAGTTTTGCTCATAGCTGTATAAAGAATCGGCGCCATCTCCACCATTGTAGGCTGCATTCACTAGGATAACAGTGATTCAGCTACTACCGTTGGGAACGCCGGCCAACCAGGCTGACACTTGTTTGAATCCTGAAGGTCAACTGGAATTTCCGTTGATATTCGTCTTCTCTGGGGGCTGTCGTGCGGTTATGCTGAAGGTTCTCTCACGCCCATTTCTCTAGCGCGCTTATTCGTTACGTTGAAGTCCGCTTGTGTACGGTGAGTAAACAAATAAATAAAGTTTGTTTGCAGATTCACCGTTTTCTCACTGAGACTTCCGATCCGTGTTAATTTCAGGCTGGGGGAAACCTTGGGTGTGTGAACCTCGGAGCTAGTATCGCGAAAGGTGGAGTACATATTCCTATGTTGCGGAAACGCTTGATTTCCTGGGGTTCCGGAGATAGAATTGAATTTGTAACTTTCGACCACGTTGGGTTTGCATTGCACTGGACACGAAATATCACAGTATTTCCTAATTACAGCTATACCGCAACGGTCTTTGGTTAATTACCAGCAAGTGTAAAGTTATGCATATCAGGTACAAGCACAGTATTCCCTACTCCCTCAGCAGAATTGCCCTTCAAGTCACAGACAAAGAAAAAGGCCCTGGCACTGTTGTAACACAAAACCTTTCCAGTTCTCCCAACACTGAGGGGAGCGCCAAGAAAGGCAATAGCGTACCAGCGCTTCTGAAGCGTGTGTTTGGAAACTTTGAGCGATCATGTTTCAACAACCTGTACGAAAGCTTTATTCGTCCTCACCTCGAGCGGGGAAACCTTGTTTGGTCTCCTCACTCGCTGAAGGATGAATTAAATTCGGAAACTGTTCAGAGGCATGCAACAAAATCAGTCAGTGGGTTGAGTGCAAAACCCTACAGAGAGCGGCTTCGCGAGCTAAGTCTGTTCCCTCTGGAATACCGCAGACAGAGAGGTGACCTAATATCAATGTACATGATTATAAAGACCCCTAACTATCCGTGTAGATCCCTGTCCACTCGTGCAGATGCTACCTTACTTAAAGGCCACTCCTTGGAAATAAAATGTCAGTACAGCAGACTCGAGCTAAGGTCTGCAAAGCCTGGGTCTCCCTGCCAGAACATATCGTAAATGCCACGACGGTCAGTGCTTTCAAATTTTGTCTGGATCACTATTCTAACACTTAGCCTGAACCTCAGCATACTATTCCGCACACAGCCACGTATGTATGGTCGTTTGTTGAATAGCTCACACGTGATTATAAATGTTCAACTAGCTATGGTCTTGCGAGTTTTATAACAGTAGGCCCGTATCTATATATTTGTTCATCTGTTTATTTCCTGTTTTAGCCCTCTGTTATAACCAAGAAAAGTTACGACGTGTAAATATCCCTCCGGTACAGAGTTTCCACGCCTAGGAAGATGAAACCAACAAAAGTGGTGGCCCTCTACTTCCGTCTGCCATCCATTGGACGCACTGAACTCATGGGAGCGAAGAATCTCTTCTCACTATCGTCGTCCCCTCAGAAGCTCAATGGTGCAAGAAACTGGACAACTTCTGGCTAAAACCGTTCCGTCCTGGAAACTGAACTGAACTGAAAATTGGTGAGTATTAGGGGATTTGGTTTATTTCAATTCGAACACCACCCACAATAGATCGCAACTCTCTCATTCCCATAGACTTTCCACTCGGGGGGGGGCATCGATTGTAGTTAACAGACAGTAACTGTGTATCCTCTCGAGGCGATCGGGCAATCTGATCATTACTCACAAGCAAAAGTGGTTGAGTGTTCACATATGATAATCCGGTCGTGCCTAACGTGAGGTCAATGGCGCAGTGGTAAACATGGTTGCCTCATGAACAACATGTCCGTGGTTCAAGTCTCGACAGTGGCAACGATATACACTATTGACGAGCTCTAATGTGAGTGAAACTCGAGTCTAGTGCTTCAATTCGGAAGGGGCCGATTGGAAAATATATAGGAACGCGACAGCTGTGATTAATTGTGGGTGATGTTCAATTTGAACTGAAAATCGCAGAAAATGTTGACCTGTACTCTCATTGGTTCATTTGTTGGCGGTCAAAGCTAATCCACCAATCAATATCTCGGAGAACGCCTTCCGAATTTCCGTTCACCTGTCGCTCGCAATCTTTTCGCAGCGTAGTTTTTGCTTACTGCTTCACATCGGTACTAATTTCGCGTAAATATAAACGGTATGTGGTTGTTCAGCTTTCAGTTTCCGATCAACCATTCAGAAATTCGGGCAACGTAGTCTTCCAAAGACGCTTGTCAAGTTGCGACTTAATTGATTTATCTTCGCCTACCTCTATAATACCCCACGTCCTAGTTTCCCCACGCTTATATCTGAACTTGCACTTATCCAGCGATGGTGGCGAAAAAGTTTAACCGTAGATTTTGTGTAGGGTTTGTCTGCCCGAGGGACCATGGTATGCGGTGCGTACTCTGTGACACATGGTTCCACCCCTCAGGTCTAGGCGTGCCTAGCGAGATTTGCAAAATGTTGATGGCAGCAAAGCCAGAATGCCTTCTTTGTAGGATCATCCGGCAGGTCGTTAGTTCTGTAGCTATCACCTTGTTTCCTGACTAGAATCGGACGAATCAAAGTCGGCCGGTTATGAATTACGCAACGAGTAAACAAGGAGTATATTGTCGACCCGCGAGGTCAACGTGAGAGCGAACGAATAACAAGATGAAACGGTAGCAGCCGAACTACAGGCGTGCACGCACCGGGGTCGTACTTTAGAGTGCGCGACGTACTTGTCGGTATCCATACTCGTTCAAGCAAATGTCTAAGCACATACAATAGTTGGAAACAAAAATATACAAATGGCAATCGTAGCTATAACATAGTTAACAATCAACAAGTAGGGTGGCTACACTTGCAGTGGATGTAACATCCCCTTACCCACCGGCTGTAGTTAGTAAGGTAGATAACGCAGCCGTTACTGACAGTATCGTGTGTCAGTTTATTCTGGAGGAAAGTTAAGGAGGTTTACCACGGTTGTTCCGAAAATACGCAGACCCGTCACCGTTGACAACCCGTCAACAGCATATGAAAAGACTATCGCGAAGCTACTTCCTTGCCCCTTGGTCGATACGCCCAACTTTTCCCAACTGTATGCTAACGCGAATTATGAGTCGTATTGAGAAAATAGTGAGTCTTCAAGCAGACCATTTAGTGATTTACTCACCGTACACAAGCGGACTTTAATGTGACAGGTGAAGGAGCTGGGGAAATGGACGTGAGAGCCTCTAGCACAACCGCACAACAGCCGTCAAGGATGACGACTGAATGTCGATAGAAACTCCAATCGACCTTCAGAGTTCAAACAAGCGTCGCACGGCTGAGTGGCGATGCCTTAGGCATTGTTTTTCTATGGCATGTAGCCTAGAGTAGTGAAAATGACGGATTTATTATACATCTACGAGTAAAGCTTCGATACCCACACCAACACACTAACTTTTATGTTAATGATTTGTAGTAGATTTACTCTCATCAGATAACGTGTACATATACGGCGGCAGTAGTAAGGCAACTCTCACTTAGCAGGGAGTTCAGGATTTTGGGGTCGGCGAAGATGATCTCGCTACAATACACAGCACGGTTCTGAGGTCCTCTGCTCGGTCCTGCCTGGGTAGCCCAATCTTGTAGTTCGGGAGAGCTGCGTTGAAGATAGCTTAAGGTCAGCGAAATTCTCTAGGAGTATCGACATCGCTGCTTGTAAAAATCTAAGCTCCTTTGCGCGGAGGGATTCTATAGTTGTTTAGGACCTTCTGGAATGTGCCACCAGCTGTTTGGAGTTTCGCGACGAGCATAATCGACAGTTCTGAAGGATTATTTGTACAGGAAGAGCGCTAATCCAGGTATCCCGAACTGTATCTTGAGGCTGACCAGGAAACTGGATTCGGCACATACTGACAAACCACGGCTAGCAGGGATCGTGCTTTCGACATTTTATATGACAGATGTTCTTCTCGCAGGACATAAATTGGCGGACGACTCTGGGGCCCCATTGCACATGGATATACCATTGGGCCGAACGACAGAGGCGAAAGCGTGTTAGGAAGGAATCTGGGACTACTGATCGATCCTGCGATGTTACTGTCAGTGGTGTCCTTGATTGCGTTAACTACAACCCGGAACACGACAGTAGCCAGTGGCGTTTCTAGTCAGCTGCATCTGAATGTTGAGGTACAACGTATTCATCACATCCTGCATGTCAAGCCCGCGCATAGCGAAACACGTCCGCGACTTTTAAAATTATTGTCGATGCCATCTCGGCATCGCATATACTGGAGTGGTTCCGCTATCGGTGTCGCCTTATCCCTAGTGAAGTTTCGTTTCACCTCGACCGGTCCAAGAAAGGACGGGATTTATTAAGAGCCAATCACCGCATGCGCACCAGTCGTTTTGTGATGTCCATTATGGATATAATAACATTTAAAAGCTTACCACAGCCGTTTTCTGTAGAGTCGGCGACCGTAACCGTGGTTGCATTGTGAATGAACTACCCCATTCACAATCCCAGGATAATACTCACCGGTTTACCATTAGCTTTTTGGAATGCATGTACACAAATACGCTTAGTTTACTAAACAATTTACCAGAGCTTCGCGAGTTTTGTTCTTCCACAAAACCCCGGATTGTTGCTATAACGCAATCGCGGCTCAGCACTTTCTGTTTAGATTCTCAGCTCGCCTTAGAGGGTATGGTTCTTCTCTGCGCTGGTAAAACTGAAAGTAGAATAGGTAGATCGACCCTCTATGTCCACATTTCTCTTTAGGCTTTTCTTTATAGCAATTGAGTACTTGCTGCGAATCCGAAAACAGTTCGATGCTTTGTTCGCTCAAATGGTTCCAATCGTTGACTGATAGGAGTGCTCTGTCGTCCTCCATCTTTTGATAATTTAAAAGATGAACTCTTATTATATGGGCCGGAATTTTTGCCTACCCTAGATAGGTGACTTCAGCCTACCTGAAATTAAATTTCCAGTTTTCTGATACGCAGGCACCAAAAATTCTGTCCGCACGATTTTTTCACACAGTTGGGGCATTAAGCTTCTCGGAGCACATCTCCAGTTTCACTTGGTAGCGTATTGGCCATAGCCCATCGCGGCTGGACTACACATTCACTAACGAGAAACTGATGGTTGTCAACCCCTGGAGATAATCGCACCACTCTGACCAAGGGATCACACAATCGTCTTATTTGACTTCATTTGGAGCTGATCTGCTCAATAGTTAGTAATCGCAGGGACTTTTGAGAAAAGGGTATAGAGAAACTACGTGGCTCTTTGGCAACGCAGTGTTTGGTGTACTTTCCTCCCCTTCAGTCTGTTGACGATCTCTATGAGAAGCTAACCACCGTTCTTTCCGCAGCTGTTTGTGAATCTACATTGTCAGGCACCAGACGATAAAAACCTGCAAATTAACTGTGCTCTTGCACACATACTTCTTCCGAAGAAGCAGCATGTTTGGATTATCGATTAGTAAGATCTGAAGTTAGCCTTAAGAAATCGATGTCCACCGCCAATTCGAGAAGGCCGTCTTCATTATCAACAACGTCTTACCGAACGCCTTGTCGCACTGTTCGTATACCACAAGCTTGCCAATAGCCACTAATCAATGGACCAAGGGAGTTGAACAAGGCTATGGCATTATTGTCACACCTCAACTTCGCCATGACATTTGGCCGTGTGGACCATGCTGGTTCAATCGACAAGCTTTCCCATTATGAGATACGAGGCGAATTCTTTCAGTGACTCGAGTAATATCTTGCTAGTCGTTCTTATAAGGTGTGCGTAGACGATGTATTCTCCATCTGCAAACCTAGCTTCAGTGAGGTACCCCGAGATTCACCTTGTGGTCCGCTTCTGCTTTCGCTGTTTATCAATTATATTCCCCTTTTAATCACTTTCCTGTTTTCAGTGTTTGGCGATGACTTCAAAATTTAGCGTACCGTAAACACTAATACAGATTCTTTTATCCTACAGAAGGACCTTAGTATTCTATTTCATTGGTCTCAAGTGGGCCGACTGGACTTTAATTTTAACAAATGTAAAGTTATGCACATTCACAACTCTCTGAACATCACATACTACCCTGGCGGGTACCCGCTCCAGACAGTTCTTATCGAGAAGGACTTAGGGACTATTGTTCTGCACACTCTTTCAAGCTCCAAACGTTGAAAGGAATGCAAAAAAAAGCTAGTAACATCCTGGCATTACTGAAATGTCTTCTCAATCAGTCCAATCCGCGTTGTTTTCAACCTCTTGATAACAGTTTCGTTCAACGGCATCTTGCGAATAGAGTTGTGACCTGGCCATCATATATCTAAAAGAACAAGTTGTTCTTGGGGACTGCATCGTCGTGCCACTAAGGTGTCTGAAAACCAAGCCGTATGAAAAAAGACTGATATCTCTGAACGTGTACTCTTTAGAGATCAGTTGGCTTGGAGGTGACGGTGTTGGCCTTTTTGATTGTGAGGTCTGATCATCTTTGCCGATTGGTGCTAAATATGGGAAATTGCACGACATTGAGGGGTCGTCCCCTAAAATTAGGCATCAAATACAATAGACTAGAATCCAGACAGCTTTTTCTCATTGCTTGTTTACAAGGCTTGAAATGCTCTGCCTGACTATGTTGTTTCTGTTAACTCTGTAGCAATCTTCAAGGCTCGCCTTGACCAACATCCATTGCCTTAGTTCGGATACGGCACCTCTTCCCCCGTCTCAGCTTATTGCTCAGGACCTCGAGGTTCTACGTATCAAAATGCGGACTTCTGAAAAACTCCTGCTTGCTAGCTCTGTCTCCAACTCACTGATTTATTGATCCTATACATCTTTACTTTCCTCCGCCTCGATAATTATGCTTATAAAATCTTTTCCACAAAAGCGCTAATTGCCCTCTACAACAGCAAATGGATCTCAAAGTTTATATTGAAGGCGTCTTGCGAGAAGTGTGTGGTGTGACAGAAAGTACAACATGCGAGGAAATCATCATTAAGTTAGCACAAGCTGCAAATTTGCCTGGATTCTATACACTGGTAGCAGTGTATCGTGGTCGTGAAGACACGCTGTCTGCGGATGAGAGGCTTGTCGAATTTTTCAGAAAGTGAGTTTGAAGTGTACTTAAGCGTAAAACAAAGGTCCTTGTAATGAACTATTATCCTCAGTATTCGAGAATGCCTAGTGTTCACGCTAGTAGAATGAGGTATGTAATTTGTTCTATTCTTTCACTCTGACTGGACAAAATGAATTGCACATCGTTAATAAGGTTTTGGTTCTTTGTAGCACTCCTTCTTGAGTTCGGTGTTGATGAGCACAAATCCTCACTCTGCGAGTTGTAGTGAATCCAAACGGTAAATGCAGTACGTTATACAACTTAGGGGTAGACGTGGCTAAAACAAGGTGAAAATAGAATGAAATGACTCAACGTATTTCGGGAAGTTGTATAGGTTTGGAGTTCCACCACAATCACTACGAACATTTGCGATTAAGTTAATCCTTCTTACCGCTTTGGGGCGTACATATACTAAGTCGATCTTCCCCAGCTGTCGTTAACCGGAACCAGTCACGAAATGAAAAATACCAATGAGTATGCGACCCAGCATGTATTATGCAAAAACTGCAAACGGTCCTGTAAATACTTAAACGATACTGATATGCGAAGTTAGCTAAAGAGGCTAGGGATCTAACTGTCAGGCGCACGAGTAAACCAGAAGTATGCATGGTGCCATTGACACATATAAGTCAACAAAGATGCAAATAAGCACACGTGATCACACACACATACACCAGGCGGATAGCTGCCTAACATGCATAAAATAATACGTACAGTATGAACTAGTATTTTCGGACTCATTTTACGCGTCGTGCGGTGGGAAGAGGGGTTATCTGCAGATCACTACACTGCTCCATGGGGATTATGAATCCACGGCAAAGATGGTCATCAAGACTGCGTTTATTTTTACGGCAGGATATAGTGCTGGCCTCTGCATCGGTGTCGACAGAAATGGTGCCCGGTGGAGTTACGTGGGACAGTAAACAAACGATTGCTAGAACGACCACTGGTGGTTGTCACCATTACTGACTGGCTAGGCTGTTCTTCGGCTTGAATTACCTCGAGGAAACGGGCTGGGATTGTGGTGGACTGTCAGGCAGGTGGTGCGAGCATTCCAACTCTCGGTGGAATACCTCAACACAGGGGAGGTGCGTTCAAAAACACACCGCGGATGGATGGAGGACGGCGTGGGCTACCGGATGAGTCATTGCTCGACCGGATCGGACCAACGGGCGAGACGTGGCAGCCGAAATAGAATGGATGACCAAATTGAAGGCCTGATTATTCCAACACTCGCAGGAATATCTCGGCACGGCCGTGGAGTACGATCAAAGCCCACGGTGGATGGACGGAGGACAGCACGAGCGACCGGACAAGCCATCGCTGGAAGAAATTGGATCAACGGACGAAGGTTGGCAAGCAGAAAACCCCCGGATAGAAGGCGTAAATCACACACCTAAACCGGGTAGAAGTGCACACGACGTGTGAGCGGAAACCTGGGGGTGTTGTGGACTGGAATTGCGGTTCAAAATAACGAGTGCACGTGTGGCGTGGGAACTAGCGTGCTGGACAATAAAGATTGTGCTTTATTGAACGCCTTTTCGCCACAGGATGTGCACGTGATTGAGTGAATCTGCGGGCGTTGCCACCGAAATGACGATGTTAGTGGCGTATGTTTGAGAATTTGGTTGTGGGTGGGGGGATCGAGAGCGAAATCTAGGGTGCAAATGGTTGTAGTTTTTTAAGAGTAGCCAAGCTAACTTATCCACAACAAGCGTTAGTCTTGACACTTGCTTTTGGAGGCTGTGTAGCTTGGGATTTCATTGCTAGGGAAGTGGTTACATTAATGATTGATTGGACGCTTTAATAGGCACTCACGAACCTTATCCACCGTGTCCGCCAGCTTTACTACATCGATGTTGTGGATATGGTACTTAGCGGGAGGGACAGCTGTCGAAGGATGATGTCACCTGTTACTTCTTATCAGGGATCTCGTAGTGCAATAATTTGGAGGGAGTGCGACCGTCCAGCTCAATTCTAGTATTTGTTGAATCTTAACCTTGTTTGATGCTTCGGCACTTTTCGGCGTTGCTGCCTTAAGCTTATCATATTGAGAACCATCTGATATCGGGTCGAGGATATCATTTACCTCAAAAGCCATACCCCTAGACAATTGTATGGTCACATGAGGAAAAAGGACAGCTTGCGAAATAATCTTACGGAATCGGAAGAACGGTTCACCTTGGGTAAACTAACCACGAGGATTGGAACTGCCAGTTACGGGTTAGTTGGGACTGTTAGCGTGCTCAGTCAATAAACTAATATCACGATCAAAAATCTTTACAAGTTAACGAGAGCTCTGAGCTTATAACGGAAAACGAAGAACAAAAAATAAACGTACGTGTACAACAAAGAAGGGGCGATCCAACAATGTAATGTAGTCGACTCAAACGCCATGTGCAGTGTTATACAGCTTAAGAGTTGACGTAGGCAAAAGAGGTAGGAGTAGAACGAAATGATTCAGAGTGGTTCGGGGAGTTGCGTAGGTTCGAAGTTTCACCATAATAAATGAGGGTATTTTCGATTGATCTGATCTGTCTTACCGGATCCACAATGAGGGAGATCGCCGAGAGAGGCAATTCCTGAACTGTGTAACAACCTCCGTTGGCCTTCAGTTTCCAAAAAGTTGTTGCATGGAGAATCCGTGAACTGAAAGTACGATGGTGATGAGCTTATGTGCTTCTACTGGCCAGTTTTGACTCTCATCATCGTGAACTGTTTTCACGTTTCTACCTTTTCCATCTGTACATTCTGTTGCACTTTTCTGTTTTGTATTCACAGCTTAGGTAATCAAGGGCTGTACAACTCCACTCATTTTACACATGAACTTGAAAAGTTTAAAATGAAACCACTGATCTTATCTTTCTGTGTACTAAATCAGAGACTATGACTGCCCTCGTTTGTCACAAACAGCGACGCTTGTCTGCATTGCGTTGTTTTGTGCACTTGCTTGTATGTTTTCTGCCAGTTATGAGTGTTCGAATGTTTGTCTAGGCACGTGTGCGATTGTCTGTTAGCTGCCAAATTCAGAGGTAGATGGATATTCTGATGAGGGTAATTTCCTGCTAAATGATTGTAAAGCACGCCATGTTTTGTGGCTATCTCGTTTCTCGCTGCGAAACATTTACCAAGTTACCCTGTGCTTGACTACAAACGAAAAAGATCTCGAAGTCGAAACACTAAAGGCCTTGTATTTATAGACGTAAGAATATGGACATGTCTTCTGGCTGCCGCTAAGCCTATGCCGTAGCTCTGAACTGATTGATATGCGTACGAGTGGTTGGAAGCCGGTATTCCATGGTTCGGGTCGGTTTTTTTAGTGTCATGTCGACACTCAATGTCTAAAAAAACGCGAAAATACGGGTTGTATCGCTTTTTATCATCATATTGTTAAGGAAGATGGGCCATAAACTTTGTGAGCGCAAGGACTAAGAGTTGCTGGCTTGATTATCACTTCGTTTAACAATGCCTCGAACTCCTTCTTAGAGCAGACGTTAGTGGCAACTGACGATTGCTTACCAGGTAAACCGCCAGTCTGTTAGAATTTCTTTCAAGTGATTTTCATTGCGAGCCCTTATTTGTACATTTTTTGCCACGACCTTGTGGGTAGTTTTACTTTGCAAAAATATTAAACTTGTCTGGACAACTGTCATGTGAAAGAGGTATAAATAAGAATTTAGTCTTCTTGAAGCCTTTGACACTCGACTACGTTTTGGTCAAAAATTGTAGACGTAGATTCACACTACATGTTTCAGACATCCAATACAATTTCCGTGAGATCTCATCGCGCCTGTTATTTCCACTGTTTCGGTCAAATCGGATGAAAGCCCATATGAAGCAGCTATATGTTACGTGTTATTCTACCGCTACGAAATTCGTCTACTCATATTAGAAGGCATGAGCCATCTCCACCTAATCGACCTTCAATGTGCACATTTAGTCATTCGCACTGGGTAGCAATAATGGGATAAGCAACAATGAGATAAGGAAGGGGTTATTTGGTAACGGGTGTTAAGCGAGTTCGCTCGTCCAGTCTGTAAATGCACACGTGTGATTGAGTCCTGAAGAGTCACTGAGAACGTTCAAACCATAAGTAGGACTCTAGCCAAATCCCTTTAGACGTATACAGCATACACAACTCAACGTTTACAACATAGTTTATTTGACCACGACATCAACATCATTATTGACAACAATAATACGAGTAGTTGAAATTGATGTAAAACCGTCATACGACCACGGAAAGAAAAAATAGAGGGAATGGTAATGTGGTCCGAATTTTTAAAAAGATATGTCTAAATTCAAACCTTCAACATCGAAATGATTGTACCTTGAAAACACACAGCTAGGTCACCATCATAGCAATACATCAGTGGTTCACACTGGTGCTTAACTGCCACACAGCTAAGTTGCAAGTAAGCGTAGGATGGCAGCAAACATGTTACTTCTGAAACCTGTACGGCGTACGCTCCGACGGACAGCTGTTCGGATGCTACCAATGATGCGTCCTATGACGCCCTCGTTGACCTTCTGAGGCAAACTAAGCACTCGGACATCATCACACTAGCGGACGACTTGAATGCTCAGTTTGGTTGTCTTTCTCCGGATGAGGAGCGGCTTGGAGGTATGTTTGGTGTCCTGGCACAACGCACTGACAGTAGCGAAAGACTGCCGCAGTGGTGCGCTTCTCACAGTCTCTGTATTGCAGGCACCACAATTCAACACAGGAAAATATGTTACATGGAGACCTCCCTGTTCTTCTCATCCATGGATACAGCTTGGTCATATAGCAGTCATTTACAACTGGTTCCACTATACTGAAGATTGTCGTATCTTTTGGCGCAACCATCTGGACTCGGACCATGCTGTTGTGCCTGCCCGTTTTGTTTTGTCCTTTGCCCAGAGGGAGTGTGCTCGTAAATGCAAGGCACTTAACTGACATTCAAGCGAGAAGAGTGTAAAGTACGCTTACGAGGGAGCTTTGGTGAACCAGTTACCCAGTTCGAGTCAGGTGATAGATCCTAACGAACACTGGGAACAAATCGTCGCAGCTATGAAAGCATGCTGTAAACAGGTATGTCCCGAATGTGTTATTCCGTTGCGACAGAACTGGATTTCCGTCACGTCGATAAACCTCATGAACAAGCCTCGCTCGATTCCATCTGATTCTAAATATAGTGACGACCCTCTAGAATTTAAACGCAGACTGACCAAAAGCTTACGCAAAGACCGTGAGCACTACTTAGTTGAACAATCGAAAGAGGTGGAAAAAGCCGTTTTATCTGAAAATAGCAGAAGGCTTTTTTCCCGTAATTCGTGGTTGTACTAGTCGTCGAGTTGGTGTAAATGAGACCATATGTGAGAAAGATGGTTCACTTATCATCAATCCATCGTTCCGACTTGACAGATGAGCTGAACATTTTGAAGAGCAGTTCAGCTGGTCCCAACCAGACCCTATGGATGACGGGACCCGAATGGTCAGTTATTACGTTCCAGACGGTCCTCCATCGGATACAGAAGTGGCCTTTGCAGCTTAAGTTTTTGAAGCGTAACAAGGCTGATGGTCCGGATCCTTCCTCCGCCTCTATTTCCTAAGACGATGAGGAGAGGTTGATATCAAAACTAACAAAACTCCTCCAGATTATCTGGGAGACTGAAAAGGTACCTCGTGATTGCTGCCCATCAGTAGTAATTCCCGTTTTCACAAAAAGGGAGTCCAAAGTCTATGTGACAACCACAGGGGCGTCAGTTTGGTGTCTGTTACGTCCAGTTTACTCACTGGTCTCATTTTACCTCTGTACGGGATATTACAAACTGGACAGCCTAACTAAAACAAAAGTAGACAAAAAACAAAATTATCGGAAATGTACAATTGAATGCGATTGTCAAGAATATTATTTTACATAACCGCTACAATAACTGAGTTCCAATCCTTCCCTTTCTTTTGCTTTCTATTTGGGAACTTGTTCTCATCTTAGTGGTATGGGAGCTAAACTTCACTGTGAACCAGTCGTATGTTGTCATCTCTGATGATTGTATCTACGGTTAAAGCTGGAATATACTGCAAAGGGACTTCAGTGACAGACCAAAAATAATAGTCACTGTAATGATACCCGAGTGTATCACGTCAACACCATCCACTAGTGATCCATCGCTCTCCATCTTCTAATTTACAGTCTGATTGCTTTGTATTACAATAGTGTTGAACTTGCAAATGTCGCAGTTAGACCAATATGCTTTGCCATTGTTGTGTAAACAATCTTTGTGACCTTTGTTCTTATTACCTAACCGATAACATCCACATTCCGTATGGTTGTATCGAAATACCTTGTGCGCGTGAATATTACACTTTTTCGTCATTAGCTCTAATGTGTTGTTGTCACAGCAATTAGTTTGCATTTATCAACTACTAGTCCAGTGTTCGAATTTGTTGTATTCGGCTGTAAGCCGAATCTCCTCGAAATAACTAACATTTCTATGGCGGTTGATAAAGTTTCCTAATAATGACCACGTTTGAAGAATTCATTATGAATTAGTGGTTCACGGTACCACGTTATCAGTCATGTTTACACACCTGACTTATGAACTCTAGGGGGTTGTATTGAGGTAATGATGTGTATGACTGTAACGAATAGACTTGCGAGAGGTAACCGAGAGCGCAGAGAAGACAACGCCTGATAGAAAG